>JAULJZ010167540.1:0-25145 GCA_032270985.1 Heliamphora pulchella
ACTAAAACTCTGTGCCACAGTCGTACCGATGGTATGTCCATTTTCATCTAAATTGTGAACATAAAACTTATATTCTGCAAGAATCTAAAATTTTAGTCTTCTGTGTGTAAGCCGTACTCTACACACCAGATTAAATACTATACAGAATATTAAAAATCCATACATAACAAAGAAATAATATCCATACATTGATCATAAAGATTCTTATAAAATAAAAAATTAATTTTATTAAAATAAAATTAAATACTAAAACATGATTTTCAGTATACCAACCCTACTAGCCCTAGCCGTCTGCATCTAAAACAAATAAGCTCTCTCTGCTCCGATCTTCCCATTGAAGCTACGGGAAACGTGGGTGCTGAAGACTATGGCAGATACGACCCCACTAGATGAGAACTCGAGTTAGATGTCCATCGACGCTTATCCCTGCGTCCCTGGAACTGTGCACGTCCCCCGTCTTGTGGACCCCTACTATTTCTATCTCTGCGCGTCTCGTTCAGAGTGTCTTCCACATTCATGGCGGTCTCCACCAACTCTGTAAAGACCTGCATCCTAAATGCCACCACTCTCTCTGATACCGGGCCTCAAACCCCTCTTGAACCTCTTCGCACAAAACTCCTCAGTAGGTACGATCTCTTGAGAAAACCGAGATAAGCTCGTGAATTCGGCCTCATACTCAATCATTCTTATGGTCTGCTGAGTCAGAAAAAGGAAGTCCTCTCTATAGCGATTCCCCAATGTCGCTAGAAAGTATTTCTCTAGAAATACCTTAGTGAATGCCTCCCATGGGCCCCCAACTGTAGTCTTGGCAAACTTTCACCATATATGAGCACTTCCCCTTAGCTGGAAAGCAGTAAATGTAACCCTTAGGTCATCTTCCTCAATTTGTAGCGTATCCAGAATCTTGGTAACCAGTTCTGGCCATTCTGTGGCTACCATGGGGTTGGGATCCCTAGAAAAGGTAGGAGGGTCTAGACGGCAAAACTCACGCATCGTGACCGTCACCTTCGGCGCAGGTACACTCTCCCTTCCCCTAGTGGCCTCAGCCAATTGTCGGATGGAGCCGACTATCTCACGCAGCAGATCTCCCTCGCCAAAAGGTCCTTGGGGTGCATTAGCATCCCCAACATCTGGGACTGGAACGTCCCTTTGGCCAGAACCACGGCCATGGCCTCGACCTCGGCCTCGTCTTCCCTGCGTGGACATAACTCTATACGAAAGCAATATAACAGGATAAGCATCCATACAACATATGATTGCTAACCTAAAAGACATAATACACATAAGCATGCTAAGACATAGCCACTTAGATTATGTCATCACATCTCATATACCAAGGAAAACCAACAAGAAAGACTCGTCACTCCAGATAAACTACTTAGATTACTTGCTAGAAATCACGTCCGCAAAACGCGTCTCTAACATGGCTCCCAAGTTTGTTAATCCAAATGCCCGAAGGCAAGACTAATCAATCCTAAGGTCCAACCTCCAAACACTCATATACACCACAAACTACCATTCTGATGCTAGAAAAACACTGTAACACATGCAATCAAGCACACATACATCCTCACAAGGTGATGTACCCTCTTTCCCATTGCTCTTAAGTATTCGAACCCAGAGCTCTGATACCAAGTTGCCACACCCCAAACACCAGGGTCACGCTAAAGCCTACCAAAACACCGTTTATGAAAATAAGATTTGAAGTTATACACCATCAACTCAAAAATATACAACATTTGGATAAAAGATTTTCCAAAGTTCAGCTCTCATAAATAGTAAACATTCATTCTCATACATGAATAGGTATATCGCCTCAAGGCGTACAAAACTCGCCTTCTGAAACAGGTATCATATGTAAAAGTACATGTCTCAAAACATGAGAAGCTACATCTAGTCTTCCGTCACCATGGGCATTTAGGTCAATTGCTCACGTCCACTTAAAAATAGTTTTACAGCAAAATCCTACACCGTGAGCCGAAACCCAATAGAAAAAAGACAGTAAAGCTGTAATAAAGGTCATGCAATCATATAGTATGAGCTAACTTGACCACAAAAGCCAAAAAGGTTTTTTCCACGAAAACTATAAGTTTTCCATCTAAAAACCACCATTTCCATCCTTGAAACTATGCATATCATCCTGACAGATATCATGCCACAATTAAGGAAAAGTAGTAAAACACAATATTCTCCACTTGGGTCACACAGCCGAGGAGAAAATAAGATGAAATGAAATCTTATGTACCGACTCTGCCACATAGACAAAAGTAACAACTATAGACTCATGTCCATTACCCTAGTCACCACTTAAGGCCTGCTCGATAATGTCAAGTTCTATACAAAGTCACGACAACGTAAGCAATGCCATTCACAGAGGTAACCGACTTAGTTTATAGGTTCACAACTCGAGGGCCCTAAGCACCCACCAACCACTTATTTTACGGGTTCACACTCGAGGGCACTAAGCACCCACCAACCTCGTTTACAGGGATTAATCCGAAGGCACGTAGGGACCTAATCTGTGCACGTTCTTGGTCTTTTACCGTGGAGCAATGGAAGCCCAACTCGACACATCCACTGCCACGGTACATCTATGGATAACATTTAAAAATCCACAAGCAGTTATACAACACATGTATAAAAAGAGATCCAATCCATCAACATGGAGATTTATATGCATGTAAAAACATGATGTCCACCAAAACGTTTTAAAAACTGAGACTCAACCCCAAGGGCTAGCTCCAAACCTCTAAAAACACATTTTTCAAACATTTTCACCCCTCATCCCAGGTCCAGTCGACTGGACCCACCTTTCAGTCGATTGAATTACACACTGGAAAAGCATAAAATGCCAAACACATGGTCCAGTCGACTGACCTCATGAGTTCAGTCAACGGAACCCACCAAACCATGATCCAGTCGACTGACCCCATGGGTTCAGTCGACTGAACCAGCCCAGAAAACATTTTTAGGCTACGGATCAGCTCTTTTTAAACCCAAACGAAGCCTCGAAGCTTCCATCAAACACCCATGGACTCACGCATGTCCAAGCATTTCACCAAAGGCCTCAAAAATAACATCCAACACCGTTTTCATCCAACTGAAACAACGAAAAATGATTTTTAAACCAAAACCCCAACTTTCCCAGAACATGAAATACCTTTTCATGAATATAAAACAGTAAAGATGCACAAGATTACATGTAGAGCCCTCTAACAACTATAAAATCTAGGATCCTACCTCAGTGAGTTCAAAACTCAACGTCTCGATCCACGTGCAAAATCGAGCTTCGTCGGAATAGAATTCCGTCCGGATGGATGCGTAGACCACGATGCCAACAACAAGGATCGGCTGTTAGATCGTAAAAAACCAAGCCCCGGGCCCCCGAGAAGTTAGAGAGAAGGCAGAGAGAAAGAAGAGGAGACTTAGTCAGGAAGTTTTGAAAATATCTGACTCCAGATATTTATAGACCTCCAAAATATCTTTTTTTTTTTAAATTTTTTAAATTTGAACTGCAACTCCCAACAACCCCCGAGACCAACCCAGCATGCATAGATATACTCAAACATGCATCAAATTGCTTAAAAACTTGTAGAAACAAAAATTCTAAACATGCGTCGAAAAACACCGAATATGCATGTAACATAAAAAGAGGTGGTACAGCGTCTCACAGGGCTTGTCCGCGGTGTTACAAAATTTGGTTTATACGCACTAGGTGTGTCCCCGATGTTTGAAATGGTTTATGGATATTGTCTGGCACCATAGATTCGTCGCTAGCATTCTGGTTTTGATGACTTGGACTTTTGGGTTGACACCGACGAAGGCATCACGAGTTTTACGATGGGACAAATCGTTTATTGTATGTCTGATATGACTAATTGATTGATTATTGAAACTATTGGCCTAGAGGATGGCATTGATTATTGAATATGTTGGCATGGAAAATGGCACAAATTCCACGCCGTTGCTATTAAGTAAAATAGCTGTAGCATGAAGCCCGACAAAGCATTTACTATTCGCAACGAGGCGTGATGATGGCTTTGGTGATCAAATACCCGTAAAAGTCTACTCTATTGATTCTCAGTGTGGAATCCCTGTTATAATCTGGGTGTATGTTGGTTTAGGCATCTGTATTACATACACGACATCTCATATACGCATGTTTATTGACTTGTCTGCTTTTCTGTCATAAATTTGTCTATCTCCTTAACTATAAACTGTACTGGATATTATATGGTATGCGTTGTGGTGAATTTTGTGCCATTAGATTAGTTAAAAAGATAGAGTGTTTTGTTTTTAGGCCTTGGCTCATGGCATTCGTGCCACAGGTGAGGAGAAATTCTTGGTGGAAGTCATGCCAGAGGGAGAAGAAGAGTTTGAAGAACAAGGTGAGTTTCAAGAGCGCGTGGATACCGCTGATGCATTTTGAGGAGTCGAGACCTCTGCTTTTGTTCTTATATTCAGTTCTCCCGTGTTTAATGTAATTTTTGAAATTTCTTAGTGAAACTGTAATAGTTATGTACTTTTGAATGGTTCAAAACTCCTTTATGATGTAATAACTAACTTATGTAAATATGAATGTATGGCTAGTATATCCCTATATTTATATTTATTTATGTCCCAATGTGCCCGAAGGATAGGCCACCACAGTTGGTATCAGAGCCCAAGTTTAGTGAACCTTCAGACCTTGGGTTATGAGAGAATACGACTTTTGTAGCATGGAAGCTCTGTAGAGTGCTATATTATCAAATTATCACTTATAATTCTAAAAATATTAAATCCATACCTTAAGTTTCTCTTCCCAATTGTCTCTCATCTTAGGATGGCGTCCGACGCAGAGTTGGCTAGAGAACCATGGTCAGCACTTGAACGAGAAGACTTAGACCCTGAGAAAGAACTTGTTGAAGAACAAGACTTAATAAACATATTTTCGTTGGCATGCATGTTCCTGGATGAGTGGCCAGTTCATACATGAGAAGAGGCCAAGAAAGAAGGAACAGATGAAGAACCAGATAAGGCAGGAAACAAGGCTGATGTTGAGGAGGAACCTAAGGATGATGATAGCGAGAATGTGGAGCGAGCCATCGCTTTCTTTTATGATCCACTAGCACCACCACCGGAGGCAGACGATGATTAAGCAACAGACGTAGTGATCTAGTGGAGCTGCCAAGAGTACTGCAAAGACTATCGCGTTGGAGAACGGGTGTATGCAAGAGTTTTCCTTGGAAAGACGTGGAAATGGAAAAAGTCAAAGTCTTTCCTGAGGTACATGGGTTCACTAAGAGTGTTGGAGAGATGTGACGAGACTATCTATATCGTCTGAAGGTACTATCAGGATTCAAAGAGCAATTAGGGGACATGATGGATGCAAGGTGGATGCAAGCATAGAAACCAAGAGATAAGAGAGGAATCATCAACTCGCGCGACTAGGCAATTGACTTTAACAATCTAAAAACATACTTGGAGGTAACAGTAGCCATAATCAACAGGACTGGCATGGGACCGGAGGACTTTTGGCACACGAAAGTGTAGTAGGGCTGCTACGGTATCTATGAGGCAACGTGGGAGCATAACTCAGTTATCTGCTACTTCTATCCACATTTGTTCGTCTAGGCTTTAGTGCGTTGGATGTTGTATGTGTGTTCTGTGAACTTTTAAAGACCGGTACACTGGTTATGTGATTAGAATAAAATGTAAATTTTTGTTGTTGAATTTTTCATAAGCTATCTCATAATCCCAAATTAAGTTCCACAAGATCCTAAAGCATGAAATCAATTAAGAATTGAAACAACCCCGAAATCTCAACACTCTCCTAGGATGGCTGATAGACAACTGAACCACTGACAAGCTAATGAACCCTTAGACGAAGAAACACCTGGGCTAGCCTAAGTTTTACGAAAGCCACCGTTAGAACCCCACAACTCTGTCCCTATGAGTTCCTTTCTCAAGCCTTTATGACAACTCTCGTACCCGATTGAAGCCCTTTGCATGTCCTCCTTCCTAATTACACTGGTTTCGAGCGTTCGATAATGGTGAAATCTTTTACCCTCATACAATTCTCTTGATCCTGATACCGTACTTTTATGCAGTAGTTTCGTAAATTCTTTGTTTACTCTCGAAATCTCAACCTGGGGAGTCGACTTGGATACTTGAATTGAAGTACATTAGGCCGACGTAACTTCATGAGAAATATCTAGTTTGGCTACCCATCGCTTAAACGTATCTTTTGTTAAAATCTGATGTCACAAAGATTGGTCCCAAGAACATCCCCTTTATAATCTTCATTAGTTGTTCAACTCTTATGTCCAATGCATTTGAACCTCAATCGACCTCTCAATTTGGGTCAACAATGATTGCCTTAGCCTTGATCCCTTGCCCTAATGCAACCTATCTTTGAATCACCTGGGTTCCACCCAAAGATGTTCTAACCCCACGCATGTTTTTGACTATCGACCTTCAAAACCTTGCCTCATAGATCTATGAGTAATAACGATCGTCAGGATATTACGTCATTGGGCCTTAACGCTTCCATGGGAAACTGAGACGATGCATGAAAATCTCCTAACACCTCTTCAAGCATGAAGCAGATTTTTTGTTGGTGTCACGGCTTAGAATATCTATCAATGTCTACGTTTAGCAAAGTTTTTGAGATCAAGACTCCCATTTGTAAAAAATGGTTAAGTAAGGGCTTATTTAACTAACTATATTTTTCAAAGGTACTGATAAATAAGACTATGCCATTAGCAATCTAAAGTTAGAAATGACATCTTCACACCAAAGGATTCACGACACTACCATATGGCAAAAAATTTAAACTTCCCCAGGCTAGTTTATAGCTGACCCACCCATCTGATAAATTGGGAAGCAAAAGATTCATACCCGATAGTAAGAAAGTGAAAGACGAGAAACAACCTCGAACTTCCGATAACCTTAGTACGCTAGCAAAGATGGCACATTTATATACATCGATATTCATGATGGCCTTCCCACCAAAATGTTAGAATATGGGTTTTTGCCATTACTATCAAAGAACGAAAAATCTTGATCACAACAATGAACAATTGAAGCCTGATGAAGAATTAACCACCAAGTCACAGTGGATCACACGACTAGGTATTTACCACAACTATATCTTTTATCATGTTTGTTTTACCCTAAAATGACCAATTGCTTGAGAAAATGATCCAGTTATTGGAAGAGACATTCAAACTCAACGTACTAGCACATCAAGAACAAACAGTAGAGGCCAAGAGAAACAGAGCAACGTTTGAAAAGACAAGAGAGAAAATAAAAGCATATGACTACAGACTTCTTCATCAGGATTATCGAGACCACCTCAAAGACCGGTAACTCTTTAGTTAAACAATTCAAGGATTTGGGTGCCAAGGAGTTTGTGGGAGCAGTGAGTCCCATTGATGCTGAAAATTATTTGAGGGGTGGAGTGCACATTTTAGATAGACCGAGTTGTTCGCGTGGTTGGTTCTTAAGTATCGATTTATGTTCGTTTAGCGTCTAGATTGTGTAACTCTTATGGAGTTGGTATTCAATTTCCGTTGTGGTATCGGTATGAGTCACAAGGAAGTTTCTTTTAAAAAACTTTTGTGATGTGACCTGTTAGGACAAGCTTGTTTAGATTAGTGCGTAAATGTTGCTTTTATAGAGAAAGAATTTTCTCATGGGAACGTGTGAACTCTATGTATGGGAAGTTGAAGGGTGATATAATTTTGTTGTTTCTAGTAGAGTTGCATAGCAACTTAGTGTGAGTACATGGGAGGAATAAGTGTTTGGATGAGAAGAGTGGAAGCATAAGTGAGACTATACAAATTTAAAGGTATGGTTTTTGTAATTGGCCTTGAGTAAAATCGAGTGTCTTAGTAGAATATGGGTAAGATGAAATAATTAAAGTGCGAAAGTGGTTCTTGGTTCGATTGTGTGGTAAAAAATGTGTGAAGGGATTGAGTGATGATGGTAAGAGATTTTTAAATCAAGAGTTAGTACTGTTCTGTTAAAGAATTGTAGGGTGGATGGTACGTACGTGAAGAAAATATGTGATGAGGTTGTGATTGGGTTTATATGAGTAAGCATATACCTGGGGAGCGTTTAGTCTATGTGGTATGTTTAGCCCTAGTAACTCATTAGGTTCAAGTGGCGGTATTAGTCTTGATGGTCGTAAGGTTAGAGTGGTCCAACACAAAGTGGTGATGTGATTTTGAGTTCGTAGTCGTTAGTCGATCGAAAAGTAGTCTTCGGTGTATGTTTGAATGTGGAAATAGGTTATTTTTTGGTAGTTCAAAAAAAGGGGGAGTGATAGTCTTTTTAGACAGAAGTGGAGAATGTTTGAAATCAGTTTCGGTGGTGGAATAGTTTAGAGACGTATGATTGCTTGTGGAAGTTGTGCTCAATGTAAGTTGCGTTTTAGATCCAATGTGTTCTCAAAGATAGACTGGGGCCATGATACCACAAATTGAAAATGCGAGCGTCAGATATACCCAAGACTGCCTTTAAGACTCGTTACGAGCATTATGAATTTGTGGAGATGGCTTTCGTGTTAACGAATGCGCTTACTGTATTTATGGACCTGATGGATCAGGTGTTCAAAAGATTTCTAGACTAATTCGTAATTACGTTGGTCAATGACATTCGGTTTTATTCTCGAAGTGAAGAGGAACACAGGGAACATTTAAATTTTTTTTGTAGATGTCACGACCCATGTTTTTATATGGCATCTGTGACCGGCTAGTAAGTCAAAACCCACCAAAGGCCTTTTTTCATTATGTTTCACAATCCCATTTTGAATCTTTTTGACTGGATTTGTTTTTCTTTCTAAGAATAAAGTATTTGTTGAAAGAATACTCCCAGAGCAACTAATAAAAATAAAATTCATCAATGCTGAAATGTACTTATTACAAAATTTTGAACTGCAACATTTTTAGAAATAGAAACTAAACATCAGTTAAAACTCTTTTCTTCCAGCAGCTGGTTGCTCCATATAGTCAAGCGTCACCTGAAATCTTTCAACATTTATTAGCACAGCTAGTGTGAATTTAGTGATATCTGAACTCTTAATTATTACATAATGTTAGAATGACATATATCAAACGGTTAGCCAGAATTTGGAAAGGAGCGACCCCACATTTTATACAGTGGACATGATCATTCCTTATAGCCACCTGGTCGTGGCCTCCACCCTTACTGCCTCGTCTCACTGGTACGCTTATCATCCCCCAGTGGCTAGGATGCTGTATAAGAAAATGGATCGTGACAAAAGTGGTTTCAAAGCCAGGTTACAGTTTAAACCCCAGAGGATAGGATTGTTACATGTGTTTTTTTATATGTTATACATTATAGCTTGAGTTATAGTATGTATAGAGCATAGGATTATAAGTTTACACGATGGAGCATGTCAGTTCTTATTCTACGACCAAAGAAATTTAGGTGAATATCGAGAATATCATCTTAATCTTACGTTTAACGATAGTAAAAACACGTAGATCGATCGGGAACAGAAACATGGAAGAGTTTATAGCGCAGGTAATTGCACAAATGAATGAGATGCGTTAGATGAACGCACAGATGAACGAGATATGTTAGATGATGCAGGACCTAGCCTAAGCTAGGAAACAACTAGATCCGATTCCTCCTAGACTTGATAACAATCTGCCTCCAGCCAGAGCTTAGGACCGAGACCTAGGAATGCACCAGAATAATGTAGACGATCCCAACATAAGGGAGTTTTGAAGATAAGGCCACCATCCTATCGAGGAGGGGCTAGACCCAATCAAAGCAAATGAATGGATTGCATTCATGGAAAAGATCTTTGGAGTTGTGCCAGGTACGGAAGCCCAGAAGGTGACGCTAGCCACTTATCAACTGGAAGGTGAAACCCAAAGATGGTAGAATATGAAGAAACAAAGCGAACCACACATGGTGTGGGAGCAGTTCTTAGGTCACTTTTGAGAGAAGTATTTTCCCTAGTCTCTGCGCGATGCCAAGTGCACTGAGTTCCGGCAACTCAAGCAAAGAGGGGGAATGACAATTTCTGAATATGAGGCAGAGTTCACGAATCTTGCAGAGTATGCCCCGCATATGATTCACACTGAACATATGAAGGCCTGCAAGTTCATGGATGGGTTACGACCAGAAATTAGAAAGATGATCTGCCCATTGAGGTTGCTTAGCTATGCTGACTTGGTGGATCGTGCAATGCTAGTAGAGTAGGAGAATAATGAGAGTTGCAAGTTCTTTGAGAACCAGAAGCGCCAAGCAACATGATCGGGAGGTGGGAGTTCGAAGAATGCCAATGCGGGAACTACTAGTAGAGGAAATCAACGGTCTCCTTGCGCGACATGCAGAAAGATGCACGTGGGAGTTTGCTGGAGGACGACCAACAGATGCTTCTAGTGTGGTGCCAAAGGACACATCAGAAGAGAATGCTGAAACTCTCGGCAAACAACAATGCAGGGGAAACACAAGCCACGGAATGGGAGACACAAGGAAGCCACCGTACGAAGCCCGAAGAAACGATAACAACAACCAAAGACAGGGAAGAATGTTCGCGCTCATGCCGGGAGATCCCCAGAACACTAAAGAGGTCGTCGCAGGCAACCTATTTGTTTGCTCTACACCCACTTACATACTATTTGATTCTGGTTCGACAGAATCGTTCGTATCGTCTAACTTTGTTAAAAAGTTTGGGAGAACACCAGAACCTATTGGTTATGAACTTTTGGTATCTCAACCCATGGGTTGAGGAATAATTTATTCCTCTGTATATAGAAATTGCGAGTAACTTTTGGTGATGTTAACCTTTCGGCAAATTTAATTCCTATTGACATGGGACATTTCGATGTGATCCTTGGTATGGATTGGCTTGCCACCAATTATGCCGTTATCGACTGTACATCGAAGTGTGTCTATTTTTGTACCCCTCGTGGAGCATTTTGTTATGAGGTGCAAAGAGTTACTGCACCGCCATCTTTTATATCGGTAGCCCAAGCTCAAAAATTCTTGACAAAAGGATGTTGAGGTTATCTCTGCAGTGTGATGGAGAAAATGTCCAAGAGTCCAACATTGACAGAGATTCCTATAATTCGTGAATTTTTGGAGGTGTTTCATGAAGACCTACCGGGAATGCCCATAGATCGAGAGATTAATTTTCTATAGAAGTTACACCCGGGACTCAACTGATCTCTAAAACTCCATATCGTATGGCTCCAGTTGAACTAAAAAAATTAAAAGTCCAGTTACAGGAATTATTAGATAAAGATTTTATTGGGCCTAGTATGTCACCGTGGAGAGCTCCAGTATTGTTTGTAAAGAAGAAAGACGGGACGATGCGATTATGCATAGACTACTAGGAATTGAATAAGGTCGCGATTAAAAATAGATATCCTTTACTTGGGTATCATCAGTTGAAAGTGAAGAAGGAGGATATCGAGAAGACAGCTTTTTGAATGCGGTACGAACATTATGAGTTCTTGGTGATGCCATTTGGAGTGACTAATGCGCCCGCAGCTTTCATGGATCTCATGAACCGAGTGTTTAAGGATGAGTTCGTGATTGTATTCATTGACGATATTCTAATCTACTCTAAAAGTGAAGACAAGCACGTGAAACACTTACGGAAGGTGCTACACACGTTGAAAGAGCATAGGCTGTATGCCAAGCTAAAGAAATGTGAATTCTGGCTGAAGGAAGTGGTATTTTTAGGGCATGTGATCGGGAGTAACGGAATATCAGTTGATCCTTAGAAGATAGAAGCAATTGTGAACTGGCCAACACCAACGACAGTGACAGAGATACAAAGTTTGTTAGGTCTATTATCGTCGGTTTGTACAAGATTTCTCAAAAATCGTGATACCACTAACGAAGCTGACTCGAAAAGGAGAACCTTTTGTTTGGAACGAGAGATGAGAGAAAAGTTTCCAAGAGCTAAAAGAGAGATTGACAACGGCACTTGTACTTTCTCTATTGAAAGGCATAGAAGGATTCTCGATCTATAGTGATGCGTCGCGACAAGGATTGGGATGTGTACTGATGCAGCATGGGAAAGTAATTGCCTACGCTTCACAACAATTAAAGATTCACGAGAAGAATTATCCGATCCACGATCTCGAGCTAGCAGTCGCGGTGTTTCCACTTCAGATTTGGCAACATTATCTCTACGGAGTACCCTGCGATGTGTATACCAATCACCAAAGTTTAAAGTACATCTTCACACAGAAGGAGTTAAACTTGAGACAGAGATGTTGGCTGGAGCTAATGAAGGAATACAACATCAACATTCTGTATCACCTTGGGAAGGCGAACGTGGTAGCTGACGCTTTGAGTCGAAAGACTACGAGAACCATAAATAGTCTTCTTGCATAACAACTATAATCTCTTGAGAGTAGTACTAAACGACTAGAGTTGGATAGGGAATCTACGTCGTTTTATGCAGCAATCATAGTCCAATTAACTGTTCTAGAAGAAGTAAAGCAATGACAACAAGAATATCCAAAGTTAAAGGCAATTTACAATCGAGTTAATGTGACACCCGACCCAAATTTTTCACTTTTCGATGGTGTGTTGAGATTTCAAAATTGGATGTTCGTCCCTGATATTATAGAAGTAAAGCAGTGGATACTAAACGACGGTCATAATTCAAAGTTCGCGATACACCCCGGGCTGATGAAAGTGTATCAACATCTGCAGAGAACGTTTTGGTGGATGGGAATGAAGAGGGATGTGGCAGCATATATATGTGAGCAAATGTCTTCAGTGTCAGCAAATTAAAGAGAAACGTCAAAAATCGGCTAGTCTCTTGTAACCTTTATCGACGATTTCAAAATGGAAGTGGGAGCATATCACAATGGATTTCGTAGTAGAGCTACCTTGGATGCAGAAAGGCAACAACTCTATATGGGTAATCGTTGATCGACTCACAAAGACAGCTCATTTCTTACCGGTGAAGAATACATACACAATCGACCAGTTGGCTAGGCTCTATGTTCAAGAAGTTGAGTGCTTACACGGATTTCCAGTGACAATCGTTTTAGATCACAACCTGAGGTTCATCTCTTGATTTTGGAGGAGCTTTCAAAATGCCATGGGCGTCAACTTAAACATCAGTACAGCCTTTCACCCACAAACGGATAGGCAGTCAGAACGGACTATTCGGACGATGGAGGATATGCTTCGAGCTTGCGCCACTGATTTTCAGGGAAGTTGGGAAGATCACATATCGCTTATCGAATTCGCTTATAATAATAGTTTACAGGCCAGTATCGGGATGGTACCTTTCGAAGCACTCTATGGGCGAATGTGTAGAACACCAATTTGTTGGACAAAAACTGATGACGATCATCTCACGGGAATAGAGCTAGTACAAGAAACAACCGAGAAGATCCGTCAAATTCAAGACCGTCCCAAGATCGCACAAGACCGACAGAAGAGTTACGTTGACGCTCATCAATGAGAGTTGGAGTTTCAGGAGAGCGACATGGTTTTCTTAAAGGTGTCCCCAATGACGGGTATTCTTCGGTTTGGACGAAAATGCAAGTTAAATCCTTGCTATATCGAACCTTTCGAGATCCTAGAAATGGTAGGACCGGTAGCCTATCGCTTGGCCTTGGCACCTGATCTCGCTCAAGTGCATGATGCCTTCCACATGTCAATGTTGAGAAGATATATTGCCGACCCATCCCATGTTCTGACACGACCACCTGTACAGTTAGGTCAGAATCTATCCTATGAAGAACGACCAGTACGCATCATGGATCAGCAAGAGAAGCGACTTCGCAATAAAGTGATACCGCTCGTCAAAGTATGGTGGAAAAATCATTTGGGAGGAGAAGCTACGTCGAAAAGAAACCGACATAAGAAACAAGTACCCAGAGCTGTTTGTACAAGATACGATACATTCTAATCTAACCCGAGTAAAGTTTGGGGGACCAAACTTTTAAATACAGGGAGAATGTAGTATCTCAAAAAAAAAAGCAATTAAAGTAAATTAAATAAGTAAATAAAGTTACAGTTATGACCGTTAAAAATAATGATTATTAGTTATAAAAAATAAAATAAAAATAAATAAATAGATAATAATAATCGTACAATACTAATTACAATAATAAGTGTCCAATGAATTTTTAGTTATGAAAACAATAATGATGTTTAATTACAATAATAAAATAATAATTACATATATAATAATAATTATTTAATTATGATATGAATATAATATGTATTAATAGTGATTAGAAGGTTTTAATGGGAGTTTTAAAGTAGCTGCCGTTTGACAGGGATGTAATATATATATATACATATATATATATATATATATATAGTTGGCTCAGAAAGAAGAAAACGAAAAGTACATAGTGAGTTTGAAATAATAATAACAATAAATAAATAATGACGTTAAGTTATATAGATATAAATATATGTGTATATATTAATATATATATATATATATATATATATACACATGTAATTATAATAATAATAATAATATATATTAAAATAATAATATTATTTATTAGGTTGTATAAATGGGTGAATAAATGGGTTAATTTATGGGGTGAATATATGCAGTAACTGAAATAAAAAATTAAATCACAAAATTATGAACCGTTTTGCCGTATGATTCAGGATATGTTATGTACATATGTAGGTACTTAGTTAGGTTGGAACAAAACAGTGTAGAGAGACAGAGACAGTTAGGAAAAAAAAGAAAGAGAGAAAGAAAATAGAGAAAGAAGCCAGCGCCAGAACCCCCACCCTTACGCTCTTCCCGTTGCCTGTCATCGCGTCCCATGCCACCGGCCATTACCGACGACGTCACCGCCGACCACAGTCACCAACAACGCCTCGACGACCGCCGGCCACCACCTCTCTCTCTCCCTTGGTTAGTTTATTTTTCTCTGTCTCTCTCCCTCTCTCTCTCAGTATTTATCTCTCTCTCAGTTCTCTCTGGCATCCATCTCTCGCCCTCCCTCTTGTTTGTTTCCACAGCCACGCCACCCCTACACACCACCAATGCCACCTCTCCCTCCTTCACCACCCATCGCGAATTGCAATGTAATTAAGTTGCTATAATCAAGCTACTGTAAATAAAAAGATAGAATGGTTATGCAATGAAGCGAATGTAGTTAGAAGAAAAAAATATAATTTAAGGTTATATATATATATAAGCGTATGTATGTATATGGGTTGTGGGTTGTGGGTTGTGGGTTGTTGAAATGAGAGAAAGACAATAAAGAAAGGAAAATGTGTGTATATATATATATATATATTTATTTATATGCATTACAGTAGTACGGGTGGGGCTCTGTTTGGGGGAGAGACTTGAGTGAAACAAAAGAGAAAGAGAAAAAGTAAATTTGTTAAAGTATAATAAAAGCAATTATATTCAGAAATAAGATGAAATATTTTGTTTAAAAAGAATAATAATAATAATAAAAATAATAGCCAAATCATGTATTTTAGTAATTAAAAATTATAATAATTAATTTATGTCTATTCGATTAATTGATACAACATAAAAATATATAAATTATTTTGAAAACTAAATAAAATAAAATAAAAGGTCTAAGATTTTATAGGTCAAAACTTAAAACTTTATAAACTCTAAAATTAGCATTTATTATGTTTGTTCTAGATTTGGAGTTTTCTAAACAAAATTGAATCAAGTTCAGCTAGACGAGTTAAGTCTCTGATATCTGAACTAATTTTTATTTCACGTGAATACTTGATATGTCGTATTGTTAAAGAATGAAAATGAAAAAAAATGATGAAAAATAAAAACGAATGAAAATAATACATGAATGAATAATGGGTTAAACAGTGAGGCGAGATAATAAGGGCGGGGGCCACGGCCAGGTGACTCTAAGGAATAATCATGTCCACTGTATAAAATGTGTGGTCGCTCCCTACTAAATTCTGACTAACTGTTTGATAGATATCATTTTAATACTGTGTAATAATTAAGAGTTCAGATATCATTGAAACCACATTAGTTGTGCTAATGAATGTTGAAACATTTCTAGTAACGCTTGACTATATGGAGCAACCAAGTTACTGGAATAAAAAAGTTTTAACTTATGTTTAGTTTCTATTTCTGAAAATGTTGCAGTTTAAAATTTTGTAATAAGTGCATTTCAGCATTGATGAATTTTAATTGTATTAGTTGGTCTGGGAGTATTCTTTCAACAAATACTTTATTCTTAAAAGAAAAACAAAATCCGGTTAAAAAGATTCAAAATGAGAATGTGAAACGTAAAAAAAAAAGAGAATTTTTGTGAGTTTTGACTCACTGGTCGGTCACGGACCCCATATAAGAAAATGGGTTGTGACAGTAGATCTTGAGAAAGTACAAGTATGTAAAATTTGGTAAGTGTGTGTTTTAATTGGACCGGGTGATGTTTTTGGTCATATTATATATGGAGAAGGAATTCAAGTGGACCTAACAGAAGAATAAGCAGTAGTTAATTAGAAGAGGCCAACTAACGTGACAGAGATATGAACTTTTTGGGACTAGCTAGTTATGTGACATGATCTTTGAAGATTAGGTAGTAATTAGTTTAAGATGTTAGTAGGATAAAACAACCATTACTCTAAATGCTTAACATATAGGCCGAGCCTTATCCACACCTACAATAAAGAACGACTTAAGTAAACAAGGACACAATTTTACAGAACGAGAAGGCACAATGTTAGTAAATCATCCTCAACCTTCCATTTGATGAAGCATGGGACGAAATTTCGTGGACAATTTGTTTAAGGGGGGTAGTTTGTAACGACTCCGTCAAGACCCTAGTTATAATAACCCCGGTTGATAATGACCCATGTAAAGACCCAATCCAAACCCTAAGTGATAGTGACGGATAGCCCACGAGACCATGTGTAATGATCCTGCTCAGACCCTAGTATTAGTGATGCATAGTCCACGAGGCCATAGAGCACGGAAGAGGTTCAAAACCCTAACTCGACTCGTAAACCATATGTTCAACTCGAAAACCCTAAAAAGGTGCAAAACTCAAACAACAAAACCTTAACAACAGGAGAGTCTTCCAACAATATGAATTAAGTAACTATCATGAAATAATAAATTAGAAATCAAAAACCCTCATAAATAGAGCAAAATGACTGTTTTACCCCTAGTACAGCAAAAAATCTTAAAAATTTAGATTTCAATACATGGACACCCTAAATTAAGGATTTAAGAACAATTAAGTAGCAAAGAAAAAAATAACATCAAAATAACAAAAATACCCCTTAGTTGCCGACCACATAGGAAGTTGGGCCAAAAATTCACCTTTTGCTTTCTTTTTAGCTTAAAAAGGTGATAAAAGTATTAAGTCAACAATTATGATGATCCAAAACTTGCTGAACAAGTAATATATACATAATAATATGGTATTATAGGTTAACAAAAGCAAACAAATCATGATTGAAGTTCATACACAATAAAATAAGTTAAAAAATCATATATTACCAAAATAACTTAATTTGACTTAAAAGACTGTATCTATTTAATCAATTGTTATGAAAACTATAATAATTCATGAGAATATGAAATTTATCATAAACATAATAAAATAATAGCTCTCAGTAGAAAAAGACACCAAAAAGATATATCAAATTAACTTTTAATGCATTTTCTTGCACAATAAGGGCACATAAATCAAGAAAAGCCCCTTAATTAATGGGGGGATCAGATTTTTGTTCCCCAAATTGACCCCTAGCTGTATTTATCTTCCCCATATCTGATTTAGAGGTCTCAAAAGTTGCACCAACTCAAATCAACTCATATCTCATTTATTAAAAAGAAGAAAAAAAAAGTCTTCCAAGGTACTTTTTGTCCCCCTTTGTCCCCTATCCCTTCCCTATATAAACCAAGCCAAACACCCCCTTCTCCACTTGATATTTTCAGCCAAGAGAGGGGGAGAAACCAGAACCTCATTGCTCTTGAGTGTTTATGAGTGTTTAAGGAAGAAAAAGGAAGAAAAAGGAAGGAATCAATGGAGTTTTCCTAAAGTTAAGTCCTAATCCATCTTCTACCCTCATTTGATCTCTCAAATAAGTAAGTAAAATCTCTAAATCTTATGTCTAATATCCCTAAAAATATCTCTCAACTCATCTCTTTAAACACTTTAAGAATCGAGAACTAAAAACAAACCGAAGAAATGAGATGTTGTTGTGTGTTGTTATTTTTTAGTTTGATGACTTCTAAGTGTGCTAGAGCCTTGATATTAATGTTTAAAACACAAGCATGCGAAGAAATGAAAAAAAAACGTGACATATCATAAGTAGGAGACTTGAACCCTGAGAGACTTGACTTTTGAGAACATAGATGTTTTTGTGCTAAACTTTGGAACGCCATATCTCAACGTAAAAAATTGATCTAAGCATGTTCTTTATTTTCAGATTTAAATTTTTGTGTTATCTTGTATTCAAATTTGGTTTCAACTCATTTGAGTAAGTAGAACTCGAAATATTGCAATTTTACCAAAGTGTGTCATTTTTCGACCAGTCAACACTACCGACCTAAAAACCCTAGTTTACAATAAGATCCGATCTATTGAGTTTCAGCCTTCAAATGACACTTCTATCACATATTTTTATATAGAACAAAACCCCTATTTTTAGTAACTTATTCTAAAAGTGGTCTACATGAACATTATAGATAACATATGAAACTACTTTTTTGCCAAAAAGTAGACCTTGAAGCCTCGGGATGATACCCCAAAACTGTTTCAAATCCTCTATTCAAAACCAACTTTGGTGAGTTTTGGTAGCTAACAAAACCTATTTTCTAAAATAGTCAAAAACTCTAACTATTTCCAAATAACTACCCTTAACAGTAAACATAAAACTTGTAGGGGATATGTTGAACTAGAACATATCAAAAAATGGGCTCATTTGGACTTGATCTGATACCCCAAAACCGAGATCAACAGAGGCATATTTTGGATAAAATCATGAGAAAAGTGCTGAACCGTTTTTACTTGGGAAGTTTTGTTTACCCTTTTGCCTTAAGTTTTGGCCTTAGTGTTAAACATGAGAATTGTAGAAAATATTTTTATCTAAATGGTGTTTAAAAATCATAACTTGATTCCAAGTTTAGATACCCCAAAACCTTGTCAGTCCTTTTAATTTAATACTCAATTTTGGCCTTAAAAGTTACTTAGTGTGAATTGAGCACCCATTGCTAAGAGACCCAAGTTTTATATGATGATTGATTTGAATTAGTTGATTAGTACTTTTAAGTGAATGTATGATGATTTAGAACTTATTCTATCAAGTTTGAATCATATCTTGAGAATTGTAGCTTGTGCTTTACAAACTTATACCTTATGCTTTGTGCATTGTTGTAGACACTCCAATTTGACCCCACCTAATCTTAGGTGAATCCGATGATGAAAACAGTTAGAATGGTATCTTAGTTCGATTCTCGGGAAGTGATCCAAGCTCGGTATTTGAACCAAAAACCTTCAAACCAAAAAGTTTTTATCAAACTATCGAAACTTGCTGTCCAAGTAAGGCGACCGCCGTGTTCATTGTGGCGACCACTAATAGAACCTCTTGAAAACCCTAGCCAAAAGTGGTGACCGCCACCTCTAAACCGGCGACCGCCAACTTGCATTGTGGCGATCGCCAATAGAACCTTATAGAACCTTTCAAAAACATGGCGACCGCCAACTTGCATTGTGGCGACCGCCAACTTGCATTGTTGCGACTGTCAACTCCAAATGGCCTGACATATCTTAGAACGTGGCAGCATCTCATTGGTTGAAGAACTCTATAAATACCGTACCCCTGATACGGTTTTTTAGGACAAAAAATTAGAGAGAGTTTTAGAGAGAGAAGCTCTGTCGAGTCGCCGAGCAATCCGAGTCCCGACGCCGAAACCCTGCCAAAATACCGAGACCAAAACCTCTGACATTGAAACCTTGCTTGGATCACCACCCGAGGATTAGACCGTTGAAGCATATTTCCAACATGAGAATTCCCCAACAATCTAGGTACCACGTTTGGATCACCGATCTTTCTAACTTCATTTTCTCTCTTTTGGAGTGATTAGGTTAAATTCAATCTTAATTTTCATATTCCTTTCATTTATCAAGTTAATCTTGTTTCGCTTCACGTAATTTGGTTACCCTCTTTACTTCCTTAGTTGTTAATTTCTTCACATTCCACACTAAGCACATTGTCATTCTCATTGTTTATTCATTAATTAATGCCAACATTCTTTTAGTAATTACAACTTATTATTATTGTTAATTGTTATAATTAAGGCACTTACATTATATAAATAAAATTGTCAATATTACATTCATATCTTCCAATTAGGTAGTTATGCTTATTTCATTTTGTTTATTTCTTTTATAATTAGTTTAAAATTTCTCTATTAGTTTTTCTTATTTTATTTCTTTAATGTCTCTTTATTTTTAGCATTAATCTAATGTCCTTTTTTTAGCATTTATATTTCTATTCTTTTGCTCATAGAATACCTTCATTTTTTTTTCTTCCAATGTAGCTTTAATTTTTTTTCTTTTTTTAAGTCTCTTTTTTTTTTCTTTAATACTAATGTTTCATTTTATTTTCTTTTAGTTTAATATTCTTTTTCTAGCTTTTATTTTCTATCTTTTTCTTTTCTTTTAATGTTAATGTAGTTTTTTTTGCTAGCATTTTATTTTCTTTTTCTTCTCTTTTATCACTAACTTTAAATTTTCTTATAATATTCTATTTTTTTCTTTTAGTATTAATTTAATTAGTATTTTTTTTCTCTTAATGTTAGTATTTAGTATAAAGTACTATTTTTTTATATAGCTTTATTTTCTTTTTTCATAGCACTTATTTTTCTTCATGTTATTAAATAAAAAAAATCAGAAAAGAGTCTTTTAATAATTAAAACTCATTTGTTCATTTTATTTATTTTATTTTTCTTTTGTTAAGCTAGTTCCTTTTTTGGGTTCTGCCCGAATTTTTCGTTATTCTTTGATTAGTTTAGTTTTTCACCTTCGGATTCTTACTTGGGCTTTGTTTCTCACCATGTTCAGTTTTTATACTGTAGTTTTCTTCTCGAGGTTATGCCTGTATTTCGTTTTGTAGCCTCTAGGATAATTTCTCTCTCCTTCGGGTTCTTCTCGAGTTGTTGGTTTCCTCTGCCTTTGTTTAGGCTCGTTTTTTTTGAAACCTTGTCATACTCGTGAGAGCTAGTTCTTCTTCCCTACCGTTATGCTACCCGTTTTTCCTTATAATTTTTTTTAGATCAAACCGATCCATTCAACCTAACTCTATTTCCTTGCCGGAGTGCTGCCCGTTTCTCAGTTTAGATGAATCTTCCCTCTAGAATCTAGTTGACCCCCATCTTAGCCATCATTCTGGTTTTTTTTTTTTGGTTCATCCTGTTGTTATGCTGCCAGCATGAGCCCGACAGGGGCATTGTTTCAATTTTTGTGTTTATCTACTCATGATTTGCTATTAGAATGCTTGTTCGAAAAGTATCTGATACTGTTATTCTACTTTTAGACTCTAGGTTTCTCTGTGGGTTTACCATTGGGCCAAGAAAAGTACAGTTAACACACGTCTGGGTGAGGTCAGGATCTGGCAAACTTTGTAGGGTACCTGAACAATCAGTTGAGATGGTAGAGAACGAGGTGAATCTGGCAGCCCTAATGAGGGCGATCACTGATATACAGAGAGCGGTAGAGCAGCAGACCCAGGCTCAAGTACAATGTCAGGCACAGATCCAAGCGATTTAGGCCCGTATGCCTGTTGTGAATGGGCAGCCAAACGACACAAATGAGAATGTCAAAGACTTTTGGGATGACAATCAGGTCCCCGATGGACCACAAGTTGTTCCACCACCACCACAGAACCCACGATAGGTGATAATTGAGGAAGAAAACACTAATTTGTCTAAAGAATCTACATTGGTTAAGAAAATAGATCGGATGGAGAAGGTCCTAAGAAAGGCCAAAGGGATTTAAGATTACATGCTAGATGTGGGAGGGCTATGTTTGTTCCTAGACGCTAAGCTATCGAAAAAGTTTAAAATGCCAGATATGGAGAAGTTCGATGGACCCGAAGATCCCTGAATTCATCTTCGAATTTATGTTGGTACCCTATCGCCAATGGAAATTGATGACCAATTGAAGGCTCAATTCTTTCATCGATCTCTTTCTAGAGCAACCCAGAAATGGTTCCTCTCCCTTGATGTAGCCAAGATTAGAACCTTGGAGGACATTGCTACAGCATTTGTCAGTCAGTATAGTTACAATGTCTAACTGGACGTAACTACCCAAGAGCTCGAGACAACTCGACAGGAGAATCGAGAGTCTTTTGTTGATTTCCTAACCCGATGGAGGGGTAAGGCCACCAAGATGACAAACGAGCTCTCTGAGAAAGAGCAGGTGAGGATAGTAGTGAAGAATCTATAACCCCCCTAAAACTCTATCTGAGCAGTTATTTGATGTTGGGGTACAGATTAAAGATGAAATTAAGTCTGAGGATATCGAGAAAGCTGAACCAAGCTAGAAACCCAGCAAGACCTTCCCCATAAATAACCAAAATCAGTCTGCTGCCACCAACCTCATGTCTCGTTCAAACGAGGTGAACCTACTGAACCTATCCTCTTCCTCCCAACAATCCAGCAATACCAAACAATCAGACAATTGCTAGCAACAAAGGCCAAGGAGGGGCTTTACTCCCCTCAATATTTCTTTATCCACCGCCCTGAGTCGACTCATCGAGAAAGGGCTTATCAAGCCATTGGACCCCATGCCCGTTCCTGATCCCCTATTGCTAAGGTTTAATGCTTCTCAATACTGGGCCTTCCCCCAAGGTCACGAACATTTAACCGATAAGTGCTTAAGACTCTGACATGAGATCTAGAACCTCATTGCTAGCTAGGTGATCTCGCCACCATCTGCCACCCAAAGCCGAATGTCACAACTAACCCACTGCCAAACCATACTAGGCAGGCTGGGGTAAATTACATGTCTCTAGGGAAATTAGAGAACCCGAGTCGATATATCTGTCCAGCATACCTGTCACGTCCTCATGTTTCAGCTACTGAAGATCAGGAAATTTGTTCATTGATTATAACTGGAAATGGTTGGGGTGCCATAGTGGAGTGGAATGATAATGACTGGGAATGATATCAGGCAGTAATTCAAGAGGAGGAGCGCAATGAAGAAGATGATTACCCTTTGGATTACCCGGCCCGACCTTATGGATTTGGCCATATGCTTGATGGCATCACTCTTCCCCAACTTTTTGAGGCAGAGAGATACGTCAACGAGATGCAGTCCTATTTGCTGGTAAGGGTCGTGCTAAAATCAGATGGGGCTGAGTGGAACAACTTTTGGGCCTCTCGAGAATAGCAGGTGGACTTTATCGAAGAGGACATATGGGAAGAAATTGATAATACATGGGCTATCGAAGATGATGAAGAGAGAAGGGGAAGAATAGTAATCGGTGATTTAGGCGATTTGTGGGCATTTGAAAGCCCTCCTCTTATGAACGAGATACGACAGACCAACGACACAATAATGAGATTATGCGATCTCGAGGAGGGGATAGAACATCTAACCAGAAGTGGGCAGCATTTCAAGCCAGCCCAATTAGAAAAGGGGCAACCAAGTGGAAAAGGGAACGAAAAGAACATGAAGAAGAGGATGATGCAGTGCTGAAGCAGTTAAAGAAGACGCAAGCTAACATCACCATTTAGGGGCTACTAATGGCCTCGCATAAATACAGACAAGCTGTGCTAAAGGTTCTGAATAAAGCTAGCGTTCCGATAGAGGCCACCCCGAAGTAACTATTTAGACTTATTTTGCCGGCGGTAGAACCAAAAATCATTTCTTTTTTTGATAAAGATCTTCCAGCAGAGGGAAGGAATTACAATAAACCACTGCATATTACTGTTAAGTGCCTTAACAAATGGGTCTCTATGACTCTTATTGATAATGGGTCTGCATTAAATGCATGTCCGCTCAGAACAACACAGTATTCAGGACTAAAGACGGAGCACTTCACCCCAAACAATCAAGGAGTCTGGGCCTATGACAATATGAGGAGGGACATACTAGGACTTGTATCATTCGCAATATCGGTAAGGCCCTTGGAAACATCAGTCGAGTTCTATGTACTAGATGTACCGACATCTTTCAACTTATTGTTGGAAAGACCCTGGTTGCATGACCCAAGTGTTCAGGCTGTAACATCGACTCTCCATCAGAAACTGAAGCTGATAAGAAATGGAGCAGTTCTAACTATTCACAGAGAAGACAGCATTCATCTCCCAAGAGAAGGAGAGGGCTCAACTCTGTTGGAAGTTCAGCATAGTGAAGATAATGTATCCCTCAGTGGTTTCCGATTTGATGAAGCACAGGCTATCCAGATGCTAATGAATGAGGAGGAAAGCTATATCAACCCAAGGGCAATCACGATGATGAGGCAAATGTCCTACTTTTCGAGCATAGGATTAGGGCGTAAACAGCAAGGAATCCCCCGAACCTATTCAGGTATTGCCAGCTTCTCCCCGTTTTGGTCTTGGATGCAAATCGACGGAGGAAGATTTGAAAGGGCCTAAGAAGGGATGGATGGTCAATTATTCAGGAACTCTCAATGGGTACTTTGTCAAAGAGGGGGAAGATTTCCCGTACTACGGCTTTACGGAGAAGAATAGAACGATAATGCCTGGGAATGGTATCAACCGATAGTCCAAGCATACCAACAAGAGGGGGATCACAATGAAGAAGATGAATGGCCATTGGATTACCCGACTCGGCCTTATGGATTTGGCCATGTGCTCGATGGAATCTCTTTTCCCCAACTTTTTGAGGAATAGGTACACGTTGATGACATGCAATCCTACTGGCTGGTGAGGATTGTGCTAAAATCAAATAGGGTTGAGTGGGCTGACTTTTGGATTTCCCAGGAGAAACAAGTGGACTTTATTGAGGAGGACATCTGGGTGGAGATTGACAATACCTGGGCTATCGAAGATGACGAAAAAAGGAAAGGAAGACTGGCGATCACTAATTTGGGCAATTTGTGGGCATTTGATAGCCCTTTTCTTGTGAACGAAGTAAGGAAGACCGGTGACACAATAACAGGATTGTGGGATCCTGAGGAAGATGTAGAACATCTCACCA
>JAULJZ010167570.1:0-49814 GCA_032270985.1 Heliamphora pulchella
CTCCTTCACATTCACACTTAACACATTTGGTATTTTTTTTCTTTCATTAAATCATTAATTAGTGCTAACATATTTTGGAAATTACAACTTAATAATGTTAATTGTTATAATAATGCACTTATATTTATGTGAATGTAGCAATTAATACTACATTTCATATTCAAGTTAAATAGTTGTTTTTAATTCCTTTTATCTTCCTAGCATTAGTTCAATTTTCTTTTACTAGTATTTATTTTCATTCCCTTTACTTTTCTAGTAATATTAACTTGATGTACTTTTCTTTTAAGCGCTAGTTTAATATCCTTTTTTTAGCATTAAAAGTTCCTTTTTTTTCCTTGCAATATGAGTTTTAATTTCTTTTCAATGCACCATTTTCATTTTCTTTTCTCTTCTTATAATATTAGTTTAGTACTCATTTTTTCTTAATGTTAATATTTGTTTTTTCTTCTAAGTTCCATTTTTTTTTCTTCTTATAGCTTTATAACACTTACTTTTCTTCATTAAACCCAAAAATCATAAAAAGGTCTTTAGTCTATTTTTTTTTATTCTTTAAACATAATTTTCTTCTCCCTCGTTTTCTTTTCTTTTAAAATGTAAAATGAGAATAGTTAGATTTTCTTCCAGTAATTCAAATGAACATTTTTAACCTTTTCATTCAGCATCATTTTCTTTTACAAACTTTTTCTTCATTTTCTTTTCTTTCTCAAGCCCTTTCTTGTTAAAACACTCTCACTTTTGTTTTCTTTGTTAGTAAATTTTCTTTTAAACATAGAATTTATGTGTATCATTTATTTTTAATATCTTTTCATCATGTTAATGCTAATTTAGCTTATTTTGACAATGTGTTTATTTTAGTTACTTTCTTTAATATTTTGTTTAGTACATTGTATTTCTTGTTTGCAAATCATGTTTAGGCAATTTTGACATTTTCTAGCATGTTTCTGATCTTTTGTGTAAATCATTCTAGTTTAAATTATTTTGATAAAATTGTATGTGGGAGTGTTCCATGTATCCTTTAGTTAGAAGTTGCATGCCATAGGATTTAGTATTTTCATATTCGCTTGGAGTTTTATGTACATATGTTATGTAATTTTCATATTTGATTTTGGATGTTCTCTCTTTGCCTCTATTTTTTTTATTTGCATACATTTGAGAAATTCTATTAAAGAATCAATGTTGATTAGTATAGGCCAACCTTATGGTTGGGCTAACAGGGTGCCTAACACCTTCTCCGATTCGTACCTTAGCCCCCGAACCCTCTTTATCTGGTTAACATTTTCAATATCAGTAGTCATTTTTGTTTTTCTTAGTTTTTTCTCAAAAACTAAGTGGTAACTCCATTTTCAACAAAAAGAGATTTTCAAAATTTGGTTTTCAATGTGTTAAAATATTTTTCAAACATCTTTGAATTTCTTTATTTTTGAACCGTTTTAAAAACCCCTAAATCCCAACGCCATAGTATTTTATGGCGACTCCGCTGGGGACTGGTTTTCAAAATCAAATAAGAGGGCTAGACTTAAAAGCACCATTGGTTCTTAATAAAATTTCTCATTTTTATTTTTGCACGCATATGCATTGTTCTTCAAATCCCCTTGCCTGGTCGACCCGATGCCCCGATTGCTTATCCGTTTCGGGGATTGTTGGGAAGACGGGCAAGCCTTACTGACTGCACGCTTTCATAGGTGTAGTAAAAGAGTTCGGGCATATTGTTTGACCATGTCCTGCACCACTCCAAGCATGAGAGGTATATACCCGGCTCCATTCAGAAGGTACCATGTTCGATTGACCAAAATCGGCCTTTTGCATATAGTGGACTTAGAACTCTCCTTTAGGTGCTATTGACCCTGTTAGGATTATGTGTTTTCTTTATTGTATGTTTTTCTTGCGTATTGTTAGGATTATTCGTCTGGATTAGGATAGTTCCTTTCCCAGGTTCGACATAGGTTTTTCTTTTATCCTTTGTTGATTAGGTTAGCTTTTCTTTCGGGTTTTTACCCGGACCTTGTTCCTCACCATGTTCGGTCTTCACACCATTGTCTTCTTCTCGGGGTCATGCCCGTGTTTCATTTTAAGGCCTTTAGGGTAGTTTCTCTCTCTTTTGGGTTCTTCCCGGGTTGTTGGCTTTCTCCGCCTTTGTTTAAGCTCGTTTCTTTCAAAACTCTTGACATACCCACGAGAGTTTTCTTACCGTTATGATGCCCGTTTTCGTTAGAATCCTAGATTAAACCAACCTCTTGAAAAGTTAGAATTGTTTCCTTACCGGAGTGCTGTCCGCTTCCCCATTTTAGGTAAACTTTTCTTCTAGAATCTAGTCAATCCCCCTCCTTAGCCATCATTCTAGTTCTTAGGTCACCATATTGTTATGCTGTCAACACAAGCCCGACGGGGGCATTGTTTTAGTCTCTGTGTTTATCTGCTCACGATTTGCTATTTTGGGTATCTGAGATATTTGCTATCTGTTGTCAGAATGTTTACCCAGGAGGTGTCCATTACTGGTTGTTCTGCTTTTGGGATGTAGGTTTTCTCTGTGAGTTTACCATTGGGGCAAGAAAAGTACAGTCAGCACACATTTGGGTGAGGTCAGGATCAAGCAGACTTTGTAAGGTATCTGAATAGTCAACTTAAATGGCAGAAAATAAGATGAACTTGACAGCTCTAATGAGAGCTATTACTAAAATACAGAGGGCCGTGGAGAAGCAAACTTAGGCTCAGAATCAGTGCCAACCAGTACTAAACGAACAGCATATTGATCCAAACGGTAACGGGGAAGACTTTTGGGATGACAACCAGATCCCCGATGGACCGCAAGTTGTTCCACCACCACCATGGGTCCCTTGTCAGATGATAGTTGAAGAAGAAAACACAGCTCAGTCCAGAGAATCTGCATTGGTTAAAAAGATCGATCGGGTGGAGAAGGTCCTTAGAAAGGCCAAAGGGATCGAAGAATATATGCTAGATATGGGAGGACTATGTTTATTCCCAGACGCTAAGCTCCCGGATAAGTTTAAGATGCTCGATATGGAAAAATTTAACCGAATCGAAGATCCCAGAATTCATCTCCGAATGTATGTTGGTGCCTTATCGCCAATGGAAATTGATGACCAGTTGAAAGCTTAGCTCTTTCACCGATCTCTCTCTGAGGCTGCCCAGAAATGGTTCCTCTCCCTCGATGTAGCAAAGACCAGAACTTGGGAAGACATAGCTACGGCTTTTGTCAATCAGTATAGTTATAATGTCCAACTAGACGTAACTACCCGAGAGCTCGAGCCAACTCGACAGGAGAACTGAGAGTCTTTTGTTGACTTCCTGAACCGATGGAGGGGTAAGACCGCCAAAATGACAAATCGGCCCTCTGAGAAAGAGCAAGCAAGGATAGTAGTGAAGAATCTGCAAGCTCCCCTGAAACGTTATCTGATCACACAATCGCTCTACACATTCGAGCAGTTGTTTGATTCTGGGGTTTAGATTGAAGATGTAATTCAGTTTAAGGATATTGAGAAGGCTGAACCGAGCCAGAAACCCAGGAGGACCTTCCCCGCAAATAACCAAAACTAATCTACTGCCACAAATCTCGTGTCTCATTCAAACGAGGTAAACCTGCTGAACCCATCCTCTTCCGCCCAGCAATCCAATAATACCCAACAGTCAGACAATGGCCAACAGCAACAAAGGCCGAGGAGGGTCTTCACTCCCCTCAACATCTCATTGTCCATCGCCCTGAGTCGACTCGTCAAAAAAGGGCTCATCAAGCCATTGGATCCCATGCCTGCACCTGATCCCCTACCATTAAGGTTTAATGCTTCTCAATACTGCGCCTTCCACCAAGGCCATGAACACCTAGCTAATAAGTGCTTAAGGCTCCAACATGAGATCCAGAATCTCATCAACAACAAGGTGGTCCCTCCACCATCTACCACCCCAAAGCCGAATGTCACAACTAACCCACTGCCAAATCATACCTGGCAAACTAGGGTAAATTACATGTCTCTGGGGGAATCAAAGGACCTGAGTCAGCACATCTGTTCAGCATACCTACCACGCCCTCATGTTTCAGTAACTAAGGATCGAATAGCGTGTTCATTTATCATGGTTAGAGGCAGTCGAGATAGGATGGAGGAATATAACGATGGTGCTTAGGAGTGATATCAGACAACATTCCCAACTATTCAACTAGAAGAAGAGGAGCGCAACAAAGAAGATGATTGGCCTTTGGATAGGCCTTTGTCTCGGGAACAGCAAGTGGACTTTATCGAAGAGGATATATGGGAAGAAATTGATAATACATGGGCCATCGAAGATGACGAGGAGAGAAGAGAAAGAATGGCAATCACAGATTTAGGCGATTTATGGGCATTCGAAAGCCCTCCGCCTGTGAATGAGATGCGATAGACTAATGACACGATAACAGGATTATGGGATCCCGAGGAGAGGATTGAACATCTTACCAGAAGCGAGCGACATTTCAAGCTAGCCTAGTTGGAAAAGGGGCAACCAAGTGGAAAAGGAAAGGAAAAAGAACATGAAGAAGAAGATGATGCGGTGCTGAAGCAGTTAAAGAAGACGCAAGCTAACATCAACATTTGGGGGTTACTGATGGCCTCATACGAACACAGACAAGCTGTGCTAAAGGTTCTAAATAAAGCTAACATTTCGATAGAAGCCACCCCGGAGCAACTGATTGGACTTATTCTTCTAGTGGTGAAACTAAAAGTCATTTCTTTTTCCGATAAAGATCTTCCAGCAGAGGGAAGGAGCCATAATAAACCACTACACATTACTGTCAAGTGCCTGGACAAATGGGTCCCTGTGACTCTTACAGATAACGGGTCTGCATTAAATGTGTGCCCACTCAGAATAGCACTCTATTTAGGACTTAAGACGGAGCACTTCATACCGAGCAATCAAGGGGTCCGGGCTTATGACAACACAAGGAGAGATGTACTGGGGCTAGTATTGTTTGCAATATCAGTAGGGCCCTTGGAAACATCGGTTGAGTTCCATGTACTAAACGTACCGGCGTCTTTCAACTTGTTGCTGGGGAGACCTTGGTTGCATGACCCAAATGTCCTGGCTGTACCATCGACTCTCCTTCAAAAACTGAAGTTGATAAGAAATGGGACAGTATTGACTATTCATGGAGAAGATAGCATTCATCTCCTGAGAGGAGGAGAGGGCACAACAAAATTGGAAGTTCAGCATAGTGAAGATGATGTATTGCTCAGTGGTTTTCAATTTGATGAAGCACAGGCTGTTCAGATGCTGATGAATGAAGAAGAAAGGTATATCAACCCGCGGGCAGTAATGATGATGAGGAAAATGTCCTTTTTCCCTAGTATGGGATTAAGACATAAGCTGTAGGGAATCCAGGAATCCATTCAGGTATTATCAACTTCGCGCCGTTTTGGTCTTGGATATGAACCAATGGAAGAAGATCTGGAAGGACCTAGAAGGAGACAAAAGGCCAATTATTCTGGGACACTCAATGGGTACTTCATCAAGGAAGGGGAAGATTTCTCGTATTGTGGCTTTCCAGAGCCGTGGGTCGATGAAGAAATCAATCAAAGGCTGCCAGGGTTGGAGATCTTTTTCAGCTATCAGTTGTTCGACACGGAAGAGGAAAAGATAGTTGAAGGGAAAAAGGAAAAAAAGAAGTCCCAAGGGGAAGATTGGGCTGACAAACTTGACGGTGCCGATATGGGAGTGCTGTTTAATGAGAAGATGGCTCAGCTGCTGGTGACTGATTAAGACTGCTTAATGATGGGCTTTAGCGCACCAGCCGATTGCACTAAGCTCATTGTTGATGCAGTTGCAAAAGAGGTGAAGAATTGGACCATTGAGTCTTCTAATGTACACATTGTCTGTTCTGAGTCCATGTTTGAGTCTGAGTCTGTGGTTAAGGGCACGTCTGTTTATGCACCTCCCCCTATTTATGCTGTCGAGTTTGTAATTCCCTCTTCTTTCAATGAAATGAACAAAATTTTCAGTTACTCTACTTTGTTTGATCTATTTCATACGCTTTTCGATGATTTTAAATTCGACGAAGATATCCTCGAAGAAATAAAACTTTTAATAAAAAGAGAAGAAGAAATGTGTGTCCAACCCATAATTGAAGGAACTTTGTCAATAAATCTGGGTAACGAAACTGACCCACAAAATGTGAAAATTGGTTCTTCTTTATCCTTAGTTGAACAAAAATAGTTAATAACTTTATTAAAAGAATTCAATGATGTATTTGCATGGTCTTATGAGGATATTCCCAGAATTGATCCCGACATTGTCCAGCACTATATCCCCTTATACCCTGATGCCAAACCGGTCAAACAAAAATTAAGACGGATCCAGCCAGAATGGGCTTTGAAGATCAAAGAAGAAGTGGCTAAACAAGTTAATGCAGGATTCCTCACGGTAACTGAGTATCCAAAATGGGTAGCCAACATCGTGCCGATTTTAAAGAAGGACGGACGTATCTGAGTCTGCGTGAATTTTTGGGACCTCAACAAGGCTAGCCCGAAAGACGATTTTTTACTACCACACATTGACGTCTTAGTAGATGGTACAGCGGGGCACGCCTTATTGTCATTCATGGACAGCTTCTCCGGGTACAACCAAATTCTGATGGATCCCGAGGACAGAGAGAATACGACATTCACTACACCCTAGGGCACCTATTGCTATCGTGTAATGCCCTTTGGTTTGAAGAATGCAGGGTAACCTATCAGAGAGCTGCCACTACTTTACTGCATGGCATGATACATAAGGAGGTCGAGGTGTACGTGGACGATATGATAGTCAAGTCAAAGGATCGAGATGGTCACATCATAGCGCTGCGAAAGTTCTTCGAAAGGATTCAAAAATACAAGATGCGGCTTAACTCACAAAAGTGTGCCTTTGGGGTTACTGTAGAAAAAATGCTTAGATTTATGATCACTCAACGGGGTATCGAAGTAGATCCTTCAAAGATTAAGGCAATCTTAGAAATGCCTCCTTTGAGGACTGAGCGAGAAGTCAGGGGCTTTTTGGGTAAAATACAGTTCATTAGTCGATTCATCGTAAAACTAACAACTACCTGTGAGGCGCTCTTCCGTCTACTGAAGAAAGGAGTCGTGTTCAAATGGGATCAGAAATGCCAAGATGCCTTTGATGCCATATGACCGTATCTGCAAAATCCACCTGTTCTAGATCCTCCCGAACCTGACAGACCACTGATCCTCTATTTGTCAGTAACTGGTTCAGCAATAGGATGCATACTAGCACAAGAAGGTGAAACTGGATTCGAAAAGGCCGTCTACTACCTAAGCAAGAAGATGACAGGATCAAAAATACGATACACACCACTGGAGAAGACATGTTGGGCCTTGGTTTGGGCTTCCCAAAAATTGAGGCACTACATGTTGTCTTTCACAGTGAATATCATCTCCCGGATGGACCCGTTGAAGTATCTATTTGAAAAGCCAGCACTGACAGGAAGGTTGGCCCAATGGTTGCTGTTATTATCTAAATTTGATCTCCAATACGTCACCCAAAAGTCAGTCAAGGGTAGGGCAGTGGCAAAATTTCTAGCTGATCAACCAGTTGAAGGAGATGAAGACACAGAGTTCCAGTTTCCTGACGAACAACTGATGAAAGTTGGGGATGACAAGTGGACTTTATATTTTGATGGAGCATCCAATCAATATGGTTATGGAATAGGAGTTCTACTTGTCACTCCTGACGAATCACACGTTCGGTTATCTCTGAAGCTCAATTTCAAAGTCACCAACAATCAGTATGAAGCATGTTTAGTTGGATTGGAGGCAGCATTAGAACTAGGGGCAAGGAAACTGGAAGTCATTAGAGATTCAGCACTGGTGGTATCACAAGCAAGAGGAGAATGGAAGGTCAGGGACTTAACTTTGAGTCTCTATCATCAAGAACTAGAGAAGCAGATACCGTACTTTGAATTAGTGATCTTTACCCATGTTCCGAGACTGCAAAACAAGTTCACCGATGCACTGGCCACCCTAGCATCCATGATTGACATACCACCCGGGGTCCGAATGAGGCCTTTGATAATTGAACAGAAAAGAAAGCCGGCATATGAGTTGACGGCCGCAGTCGAAGAAAGAACTGATGATCTTCCATGGTACTCTGATATTCAGAATTTCGTGGAGAAAAGAGAATACCCCAAGTTTGCTAGCAAAAAGAACAAAAGGGCGATACGAAGGCCATCTGCACAGTTTGTCATTTGTGGTGGAAGGCTGTACAAACGAGGACATTCTGGGGTCAATAAGCTGTGTGTCAACATTGAAAAATGACAAGAGTTAATGAAAGACATACACGCGGGAGTCTGTGGGCCGCACATGAATAAAAATATGTTAGCCAAGAAAATCTTACGACAAGGGTGCTTTTGGATGACAATGGAGACTGACTGCATACAGTTCGTGTGGAGATGCCATAAGTGTCAGATTCACGCAAACCTTATGCATGCTCCCCCATCTCATCTATATAACCTGACGTCACCGTGGCCATTCTCAGTATGGGGCATCGATGTGATCGGCAAGGTGACACCGAAGGTGTCAAATGGACACGAGTTCATCTTAGTGGCCATTGATTACTTTACTAAGTGGGTAGAAGCCGCTTCTTACTCAGTATTGAAAGCCTCTCACGTTGCCAAGTTCATCAAGCAGAACATCATCTGTCGGTACGGAGTCCCACATGAGGTCATCTCAGACAACGGTTCACATTTCCAAGGGGAAGTCTTGGATCTTTTCGAGGAATACCGGATAATAGCCCACAAGTCCTCACCATATCGACCGCAAACCAATGGAACAGTCGAGGCAGTAAATAAGAATATCAAGAAAATTCTACAAAAGATGATTAACTCACATAAGGATTGGCCGGAACATCTACCATTTTCACTTTGGGGATACAGGACGTCGATCAGAACTTCAACAGGAACTACGCCATACTCTTTAGTGTACACGATGGAAGCCGTGCTTCCCATTGAGGTGGAAATCCCTTCACTAAGAGTAATGGCCGAAGCCAATATCTCGGAAGCAGAATGGCAAAGGAACCGGATAGAGGAGTTGCTCTTGTTTGATGAAAGAAGACTACAGGCACTATTTCATGTACAAGGGTATCAAAGGAGGAAAGCTCGAGCATTCAACAAGAAGGTCAAGACATGGGACCTTAGAGAAGTAGATTTGGTTCTTAAGGAAATCAGAGCTCCTATCTTTGACCCGAGAGGCAAGTTCAAGTCAAACTAGTCCGGACCGTTTCTCATTAAAACCATCATGACCGGCGGTGCAGTCATTATTATGGATTTGGATGGTAATGTGTTCTCCACTCCAGTTAATCTCGATCAGCTCAAAAAGTACTATCCTTGAGGTAAAAATAAAGAGAAAATAAAAGCTTGCTGAGTTGAAAACCAAAAAGGTAACTTAGGCAAAAGTTAGAGCAGCCCGCAAAGCCAAAAACCTGAAAGGGCGACCTTGGCAAAAGTTAGGGTATCACAAAAAGAAGAGCGTTAATACCCAAGTGAAAATCGAGCCCGAACTACATTATGGCCTGATTCCATCTTTTTGGGATACGTAGGAAGCTTCTTTTAAGAAGTCTGGCCACATTCTTCGTTTTTAACCATCTTTGGATCAGAGCAAGACCAATGCAAATTAATTTTTGAAATTTTGATAATAAAAAAAATTTTGGAAAAATTTGAACCGTCTAAAATATAGGGTGGGAGTTTTTGTTATTTTGATCAGAGTTACAAAATTTTTGAAAAATAAAAGGAAGGGCACGCAAGTCCTAAATTCTACAAAACAAAATAAAAAAGAAAAGCTATGAAATTTTCAAAACAAAATAGAGATCCTCAAATCCTCCTCCTCTTTGCCACTTGTTTCCCCTCTTCTCTATCTTTCTTCTCCCTATCTTGTGTCAGTCATGTCATGTATTCAGCGGAAAGCTTGAGACATTGCAGCTCCTGCATCTCCATACGTGAACGAGAAGGCCAGGCATCCTAATACTGTGCTAGAAATGGAGCCCGTAGTGCAGAAGAAAACAGACAGCCCCGAATACTGGGAAAAATAATCTGACTTCGCCCAAACTACCGCGTGATCCTATGAGGGTAATAAAAGGTAGTCTGACGAAGACCAACCAGCAAGTCGCCAGGGTGATCCATAGTAGTCAGTGTCATGGCGGGGATTCGCCACGAGGGACACTGCCAAGTGATATCGAGGCCAGTCAGGGATGAGAGGTACTATCGCCAGGCTGCCTCAGTATCGCATATCTGATAACAGGGGCGGTAAAGGAAAGCTACAGCACTGTGCCTATCGGTAGGTGGTTTCTGTACAAGACTCACCTTCTCCATGAACCAAATCTGCAGCAAAAGTTAGAACAGTAACAGAAAAGCTTTGTAGTGTGACGAGGAGTTTGGTGAAGAGTAAAAATATTGAGGTTACCTGAAGAAGTAAAGGGCTGCCAGCAAATGTAGTGGTCTCACCACGATGAACAGCGTCTAAGCCTAGCAGTGTCTCGGCTAAAACAAGTGGCACAAAGTCTCTCTCCATCCACATCTGACCGGCAATGCCAACCAGGGTGCAACTAACTCGCCCATCAGAAGGGACAAGAAGATACCGGGCAAGAAGACAGAAGCAAAGTGCATAGCGTCGCCACAGCTGAAAATCAAGATCACTGAGGTCACCGGTGGGACGAAATCTATCAATGACCAAAGGTATGTCAAGGCAGTCATCATGTGTCAGAAGAGAGGCCTCCATCCTAGATAGACCACAAAGCTGTATCACCTGCAGTCAAGTCGAGAGAAAGAAAGTGGGAACAGCAATGGAGCTTCGTGGGGCCAAGTCCAAAATGGAGGCAAACTCCTCCACAGTGGGGCAGAGTTCTTCAAGGCCAAACCGAAAGACATGAGACTGCAATTCCCATAGTTGTGCGGCAGCTGCCAGTAAAGGTCTGTCAATCTTCATGGTGCTCAATGAGAAAAGGGCATTAAGGCTAAAAGGGGCAAAGTTTAAACGCTCGATATGGGAGAATGCTTCAATCCATAAAGAAAGAGGAGAACCCATCTGAGTCGGAGTAACAGCAAATGGGGCCCCCCAAGGCTGTATTTATAAGGCTAAAAAGGGCAAAAAATCAAAATTTTGGCCAAAAGTACAATCAATGTGGCGACCGTCAACTCTGAAAAGCATAGTACAATGACATTAGCCTTTTGACCAGGCGACCGCCAGGTTGAAAATAGCAACCGCCATGTTGTATTATGGTGACCGCCATGTTTGAACATGGCGGGTGTGTGTCAGTTTACAGTTTGTATGATCTGTATAAATTTTGACATTTGAATCATGCATCCAAGACAGCTTAAGCGGAAAATAAAGGAAAGTTATGCAAACAAGACGAACATGAGAAGTAATAAATGGCACGAAGACCTAGAAATGCATCAGAGTTAGAACTGGGGCACTCAGGCACAATAAAACAGTAAACAGGGGCACGCAGGCCCATAAATGTGTCAAACTGGGGTATGTAGACCCATCAAAACAAATGTAGCAGAAGATAAATAAAACTAAGAAAAGGGGGGAGCTCTCTCTCTCAGGTGTGCCTCGAGCAGACTCGGCGGGAGGAAAGGTCGGCTTCCTCCGAGCTGTCATCCTCGAAGAGGCTATCGAAGTCATCACCATCATCACTGCCATATGAAGAGACAACTCTGGATCGGCTCCAAGCAGATGAGACTAACCCTCTGGAACGAGCCCGAGAAGATACCCTGGAACCACGACCTCGAACTGGGGCCGGGACTGGAGCAAGAGGCCTAATCGGACCCTGTGGCGGCACTATACCGGTAGCAGGAACTGGAGGCTATCAAGAGAAAAGTAAGACTCAGAACAAAGTAAAGACAAAAAAATGCAGAAAAACTAAAACGAGCATGCATGCTACTCACAATAGCTGCTAGTGTAAAAGAAATGCCGGCTGCTAGCATCGAGGCATCCATCTGCCAGACCAGTACTCTCAAGCCGGTGACCATCAGCATCGTACGGCCTAACCAAGCCTGATCAATCTGCAAAAGAGGACAGTTCAGGAAAACTAGACTGATGAAGACAAACAAGTAACTGAAGGAAAGGTAGGAAACTAACCTGGCCAATGTCAACCCTAAACTCTGGCACTGGCAAAACAGGGACTGGTAGAGAAAAGGGGAAGCCATACGCTACGGTCTGGACATCCCATGGAATCTCCGGGCCCCGCATCCGGCCAGCAGCATCACCAGCAGCAGCTCCGGCAACAGTAGCTCCCGCAGCACCGGTGTCAGCAACCGGGCTATCTCTCTAACGTACAACTGACTCAGTCTATCCACTGAATCCTTCACACAGATGGAGAGAAAGTGTGCAGACTTTGTCAACCTATCAACCACAGCCCATACGGTGTCGTGTCCCCTAAGTGATCGAGAAAGTCCTGACACAAAGTCCATCGTGATATTCTCCCACTTCCACTCTGATATCGGTAATGGTTGTAACAAGCCTGCTGGTCTCTGGTGTTCTGCCTTCACCTTCTGACAGGTAAGGCACCGAAAAACAAACTGGATCACATCCCTCTTCTTTCCCGTCCAACAAAACTAACGACGTAGATCATGGTACATCTTCATACCTCCTGGATGCACTGCAAGACGAGAATGATGACACTCACGTAGTATATCAGCGTGGCATGACTCTGGCACAAGCAACCTCCTAGCCAACCTCAACTCTAGTCTGAACCCACAATCCATCCCACTATATCCTCTCCACTAGCAACACGATCTCATATCATCCGAGCTTCCTGATCTGTTAGCTGGACCTCTAACACACGTGCTATCAACGCTGGTCGCAAAACCACTAAAAATAAAGTGGCGCCCATCACTGTCTCCCCGAGACACATATCAAACTCCCCAATCTCTCCAAGCATGTCCCACTCACGTATAGCCACAAAAGCTAATGATCCGTGAGATCTCCTACTGAGCGCGTCTGCCACGACATTGGCCTTCCCTGGATGATACTGCAAGTCAAAGTCATAATCCTCTAACAATTTCATCCATCGTCGTTGGCGCAAGTTCAGGTCCTTCTGCGAAAATAAGTATTTTAAGCTCTTGTGATCGGAAAAAACCTCAAAATGCTCACCATAAAGATAGTGACGCCATGTCTTGAAGGCAAAGACCACAGCAACCAACTCCAGATCGTGTGTCGGGTAGTTCTTCTCGTGCATCTTTAACTGTCCAGAATCGTAAGCTACAACCATACCTTCATGCATCAGAACACAGCCCAAATCATCATGTGATGCATCACAGTACACTGTATACCCCGAGCCTCATTCCACAATGATCAACACTGGCGGACTAGTCAACCTCGTTTTTAGCTCCGGGAATGCTGACTCACAGGACTCACTCTAAACAAACACAACTCCCTTCTACGTCAAACGCGTCATCGGTGCAGTAAGCCTCGCAAAATCTTTCACAAACCATCGATAGTAACCTGTAAAACCCAAAAAATTACGGATTTCAAAGACGTTCTTCGGTCGCTCCTAACTCGTCACAGCATCTGTCTTCAATGAATCCACTGATACCCCGTTTGTCAACACGACGCGTCCAAGAAACCTCACCTCAGACATCCAGAACTAGCACTTCTCAAACTTCGCATACAAGCGATGCTCTCTCAAAGTCTGCAGCACAATTCGCAGGTGCTCCTCGTGCGCCTCCCTAGTGGGTGAGTAGATAAGAATGCCATCCACAAACACCACCACAAAACTGTCTAGATAAAGGTGGAAGATCCGGTTCATCAGGCCCATAAACGTTGCTGGTGCGTTCGTCAGACCGAACGGAATAACCAAAAACTCATAGTGACCATAGCGAGTTCGGAAGGTGGTCTTCGCTATGTCCTCGTCCCTAATTCTCAACGGGTGGTATCCTGATTGCAAATTAATATTTGAAAAGCAGCTCGACCCCTTCAACTGATCAAACAAATCGTCGATCCTTGGCATAGGATACTTGTTCTTCACTGTTACCTGATTCAGTTTTTGATAGTCGATACACAAACGCAAAGGTCCATCCTTCTTCTTAGCAAACAGAGCAGGAGCTCCCCACGGCGAAGTACTCAGACGGATGAACCCCCTATCAAGCAACTCCTAAAGTTGTACCTTGAGTTCACGTAACTCGACGGGTGCAAAACGATAAGACGGTATAGATATGGGAGCAGCTCTAGGAACTAGATCAATGGAGAACTCTACCTCACGGCTTGGTGGCAACGCAAACAGATCGTCAGGAAAGACATCTGGGTAGTCGCAAACCACCGGAGGTAACTGCCCTCGGACCTTAACCTCCTCATCCATCACGAGGGCTAAAAGGAGAAAACCCAGGTTACCCGGGTTTCGTACAACACTCGGCATAGACATCAAATCCGCATCCCGATCACCTACAAAACAAAAGTAAACTCCTATCGGTGTACAAATCGTTACCCTCCATCGATCGCAATCGATAAAGGCACGATAGGTGGTCAGCCAATCCATCCCTAGGATGACATCAAACGTAGTCATGTCTAGAATGATAAAATCAAACTCTAAACAACGACTGGTGACCTCCAACACGCAGGATCTATAGATAAGACTCAACGTCACGCTCCCACTGACTGGGGTCTCCACACTCAAAGTACTACCCAACCAGTCCATTTTCAACCCCAAAGCAGATGCAAAAGCAGATGATATAAACGAATACGATGCTCCAGTGTCGATAAGAACACTAGCCCATGATCTAAAGACTAGAAGAGTACCTCTAATCATGGAGGTGGTACCAGCAGCATCGGGCACCACCAGTGCTCTGGATGAACTGGGGTCTGCAAGGACATAAGCTCTGGCCTGTCTACTGTGGCCCTGAACTGTAGATTGTCTGCCCGACTGTACTGAAGCGCCCCCTTCTGCAAATCTAGATAGCTGGCGTCCCTAGACAGATGGAGTAACTAGCGCTCCAGCTGTACTCCGTATACTCCCTCCTCTAGGGCAATCCCTGCGAATGTGCCCCGGCTGGCCACACTCAAAACATACCACTGGCCCCCTCCCATGCGCCTGCGACTACGACTGCGACTGTGCCTGAACAGGCATTGGACTCCAGCATTCTACTACACGGTGCCCTGACCGTTGGCATCTAAAACAAACAGGCGCTCTCTGCTCTGACCTTCCCATTGAAGCTACGGAAGGTATAGACGCAGAAGAATGTGGCGAATACGACCCCACCAGATGAGAACTCGGACCAGATGTCCGTCGTCATTTGTCCCTGCGTCCCTGGGAATGTGCACTTCTCCCATCTTGCTGACCTCTACTATCCCTGTCTCTGCGCGTCTCGTTCAGAGTGTTCTCCACCTTCATGACGGTCTCCACCAACTCTGTAAAGACCTGCATCCTAAATGCAGCCACTCTATCTCGGATAGGGGGCCTCAAACCCCTCTCGAATTGCTTTGCACGGAACTCATCAGTAGACACAATCTCCGCCACATATTCAATTATTGTCATCGTCCTCTATGTCAGAAAAAGAAAGTCCTCTCTGTAGCTATCCCTTAATGTTGCAGGAAAGTATTTCTCCAGAAATACCTTCGTGAGTGCCTCCCATGTGCCCCTAACTGTGGTCTTGGCAAACTTTCACCACATATGAGCACTCCCCCTCAACTGGAAGGCAACAAAGGTAACCCTCAGATCATCCTCCTCTATCTAAAGCGTGTCCAAGATCCTGGTCACCAGCTCCAGCCACTTAGTGGCAACCGTGCGGTTGGGATCCCCAGTTACCGGATAGAGCCGACCATCTCACGCAACAGATCTTCCCCGTCAACAGGTCCTCGAGGTGCATTAGCATCCCCAACATCTGGGACTGAAATGTTCCTTCGGCCAGAACCACGGCCACAGCCTCGACCTCGGCCTCGTTCTCCCCGCGTGGACATAATGCTAAACGAAAGCAATATAACAGGATAAGCATCCAAACAACATGTTATTGCTAACGTAAAAGACATGATACACATAAGCATGCTAACACTTAGCCACTTAGATCATGTCAACACATCGCACATACTGAGGAGAACCAACAAGAAAGACTCATCAATCTGGATAACCTACTCAGATTCCTTACTAGAAATCACATCAGCAAAACACGTCTCTAACATGGCTCCCAAGTTTATCAATCCAAACGCCCGATGGCAAGACTAGTCAATCTTAAGGTTCAGCCTCCATATCCACATATACACAACCATCATGCTAAACAGGCTATCATACTTATGTAAGAAAACTCTTGCACACGTGCAATCAAGCACTCATGCATCCACACAAGGTGATGTACACTCTTTCCCATGGCTCTTAGGTATTCGAACGCAGAGCTCTGATACCAAGTTGTCATGCCCCAACACCAGGGTCACGCGAAAGCCCACTAAAGTAATGTTTTAGGTAAATAAGATTTGCAGTTGGAAATCCATCAACTCAAAATATTACAACATTTGGATGAAAATCCCCACAAATCAACTTTCATGAATATTAAACATGCAATCTCATACATGAATTAATATATCGCCTCAAGGCGTACAAAATCAGCCTTCAGAAATAGGCATCACATATATAAGTACATGTCCAAAATAAGAAAACTACAACAAGCTCTCCATCACCACAAGCCACTAGGTTAACTCCACGTGGTCACCTAAAAATGTTGTTTTTTACAGCAAAATCCCACACCACGAGCCGGAGCCCAATAGAAAATAGACAGTAAAGCTGTAATGCAGGCTATGCAATCATACGCTCATGAGCTCAATCGCAGGAGCAAAAGGGTTTTCTTTCAAAAGCCATGAGTTTTCTATCCTTGAAACTATGCATATAATCCTGACGGATATCATGTCACAGTTAAGGGAAAGCAGTAAATAAACATGATCTTTTTTCACCCGGATCACACAACCGGGAATAAAATATTATTTTTTCACTCGAAACACACAATTGAGGAAAATAAAACGATGAGCTGTAATTAAACAGTATGCTCCACTCGGGTCACACAACCGAGCAGAAAATCAGATAAAATGAGATCCTTTCTACCGACTCTGCCACACAGACATAGGTAACAACTATATACTCTTACCCATTACCCTAGTCACCACTTAAGGCCCACTAGATAATGACAAGTTCTATACGGAGTCACGATAATGTAACCACTTAGTTTACGGGACCACAGCCCGAGGGTACTAAGCACCCAACCACTTAGTTTACAGGACCTGAGTCCGAGGGTACTAAGCACCCAACCAACCTCGTTTACGGGGACTAACCCGAAGGCACGTAGGGACCTACTCTACGCACATTTCCAAACTTACACCAAGAAGCAATGGAAGCCCAGCTCAACACACCCATTGTCCTGGTACATCTATGGAAAACATTTAAAAACCCATAAAGCGATTTTACATCGCATGTATAAAAACATGATCCAATCCATTCACATAGAGATCCACAAGCATGTAACAACACAGTTTTACAAAACTGAGACTCAACCCCAAGGGTTAGCTCCAAACCTCCAAAAGCATATTTTTCACAAAAACACCTCATTTTCAAACCTCCTTTTGAAAACCATGGATATCAACACATCCAAATCATGTATAAAACCAAGAAAATGCATAAAACCCACTTTTTACCCAAAACCAAGGTTTAAAACATGAAAATCATATTTAATATATTTTTTACCCAGTGAAAACACATATAATTGCATATAACACCCTCATAACAGCAGTAAGGTCTAGGATCCTACCTCTAAGAGCTAAAAACTGGACGCCTCAAAATCCAACCTCGTCGAAACGAGAATCCATCCGGATGGATACGAAACTCACGTCACCGACAGCAAGGATCTACTTATCGTCTGCGAAAAACTAAGCTTGGGCCCTCTCGAAAGCTAGAGAGAAGGTAGAGAAAAGGTGTAGAGAAAGAGTATGCTTGAAAAATATATTTTGAGTCTCAAAAAAGATATTTGTAGGCTTTATAGATTTTCATGCCATGACCCCACCGCTCGAGCGCCCAAGCACCGCTCGAGCGAACCCTTGCCGACATACATCTCTGCCAAACCACCGCTTGAGCGGACCCCACTCCGAGCCACGCTCTGCCACTACCCCACTCGAGTGCACTCCTACCGCTCGAACGGTCAACGCTGGGTGGAAAAACTAAATTTTAAAGGTCAAGATCCAACGGGCCAAAACGAAACCCCAAAAAAGTGTAAAACACATCTACACATGCTGTTCTACGACTAGAAACATAAACTAAACACCAAAGAGATACATATACGGAAGAAACACGTCAACATGTATAAATATCTCAAAAAAAAACGGGTTCGGGTCTCACAAAACCCATCGGATGGAAGTGGATCTACAAGAGGAAGAGAGGAACAGACGGGAAGGTTGAAACCTTCAAAGGTAGGCTTGTTGCTAAAGGGTTCACTCAAAAAGAAGGGATCGATTATGAGAAAAAATTTTCGCTGGTAGCCATACTTAAGTCTATTCGGATTCTCTTATCCATTGCTGCTCATTTCGACTATGAAATCTGGCAAATAGATGTCAAGACAGCTTTCTTTAATGAAAGTCTTGACGAGTGTATCTATATAGTACAATTAGATGGATTCATTGCAAAGGGACAAGAGCACATATTGTGTAAGCGTAAGAGATCTACTTATGAACTTAAGCAGATATCGAGGTCTTAGAACACTCGATTTGATCAAGCCACAAAGCCTTATGGTTTTGATTAGAGTCCGAATGAGTCCTGTGTGTATAAAAAGCGTAACGAAAGTGTGGTAATCTTCTTAGTACTTTATGTAGATGATATCTTGCTCATCGAAAACAATGTGGGGGCATTACCTACAGTTAAAGTATAGTTATCTGGGCAATTCGATATGAAGGACTTGGGAGAAGCTAGTCACATCCTTGAGATCAAGCTTGTGCGAGATTAGAAATAAAGGATGTTGTGCTTATCACAAGCAAAATATATCGATGATATCCTTACTCATTTTAGCAAACAAGATTCTAAGAAAGGGTTTCTCCTTTTCAGGCATGAAATCACTATATCCAATGATCAGTGTCCTAAGACACCTGATGAGATAGAGAAGATGAAGGCAATTTTTTATGCTTTGGCAGTAAGAAGTCTCATGTATGTAATGCTTTGCACTAGACCTGACATCTGTTTTACGGTTAGCATAGTTAACAAATATTAGTCTAACCCAGGGTAAGAGTATTGGACTACGATAAAGAATATAATCAAGTACCTGAAAAGGACTAAGAATTATATGTTTGTTTACCAGGCAGACAGTCTAGTACCTTTAAGGTACATAGACTCAGATTTTTAGTCTGACAAGAATTTTCGTAAGTCTACCTCAGGATATGTGTTTATCTTAGGAGGTAGAGCTATAAGTTGGAAGAGTATAAAGCAATTCTGCATTGCTAATTTCACTATGAAGGCCGAGTATGTTGCAGCTTCTAAAGCAATGACGGAGGCCGTTTGGCTCAGGAACTTTTTGTTGGATCTAGAGGTAATCCCTTCAGTTTAGTCAGCTATTACACTTTATTATGACAATAGTGGAACAGTTGCAAACTCGAAGGAGCCAAGGGTCTACAAGAAAGGAAAGCATATTGTGCGTAAGTATCACCTGATACGAGAAATTGTACAGAAAAGTGATGTTGCTGTGACCAAGATTGCATTAGGAGACAACCTTGCAGATCCTTTTACAAAGAGCTTATTAGATAAGACTTTTGATAGTCTTGCAGAAGGCATGGGAGTTAGATGTATGGCAGCATGGTTTTGAGTATAAGTGAAAGATTGTTAGGATTTGTATACTGAAAATCATGTTAAACCATATTTTTAGTATTTAATTTTAATTTAAAATTAACTTTTATTTTATGAGAATCTTTATAAGCAATGTATGTATATTATTATTTTAATGTTATGCATAGATGTCCTTTATTATATATAGCATTTAATCTAATGTGCAGAGTACAGCTTGCACACAGAAGATCAGATTTTAAGTTCTTGCAGAATATAAGTTTTATGTTTACATTTTAGATAAAAATAGACATACCATCGGTACGACTGTAGCACAGAGTTTTAGTAGGCCTATCTTGGTTATGAGGAACAGATAATATCGTCTATTGTTTCAACTCTCTGTGCTAGTACACTTTGTGTGTATTAAACAGGACACATTGGGGTAATTAATTTTATACTGGCTATATAAATTAATTCACACCCCAAGGTTATTATGAACAGTGCTTATGCTCTTAATCCTGAAATAATTATTAATTTGCATATATTTAATATTCGTTGTTTTGATTTATTAGAGGGTGCGATCTTATATGGGTCTATATTCCTGGTGAGTTAGATAGCGGTATTATTTATATGATAAATATTAATTATTGACGGAATTCACGTCTCGAATAATCAGAATTGACACTATCTCCTTAAGAAAACTTATAAGTTTTGACCGAGCCAAACCCTGTAGGTGAATTTGATTATTCGGCGGTCAAATAAGTTAAGCGGAAGGATTTAAAGAATCTCAAAATGTCGATTAAATTAAATTATCAGTAATTAAATTTAATTGACGGGTATCGAGAATCTTAACGTGGAGAGAAATGTTAAGCATGTAATAACAGGAGTTCAATGCAAGATAGTCTTGAGATTATGGGTCAGAGTGCAATTATAATTCTTTAGTAATGTGAACTGTAATTTAGTATTTTATAAAAATTATAGAAATCGCTGCTAGTTTTTCATAATTGCAGATACTGTTATGAGGTTTGCTTAATTGCGAGAACTGCTGATACGCATATGTATTTCACTAGAAATCTGACTCATAATTACTCCACAGGCCCTTACTATAACCCTATAAATATGCAGGTAGGCTGAACCATATTCATAACTTGTCTTTCAAGACTAAAGCTGACCAGGTTTTGCCGGTACGAGTTCTCGATAGATTATAACCCACACTATATTCAAGAATCGCATAAGGGAATACAGTAGAAGGTCTAACGAGAGCTTCAACTCGAAATCAAAAACGTAGTTAAGGATTTGACCAGTAAAATGTATTCTTCTAAATTAACTTTAGTTGCACGGGTTTTATTTTGATCATTCGATGTCAAAAGTTTTATTTGGAGCCCTTTTTGGCGTTTTCTCGTCCAGTAAATTTTTATCGAAAATCGTTTACAAAAAATAATAATCTTGGTAGTTTTACCTCCAACATCATCATCTTCGTTGCGCTCTTCTTGGTTGTCGGCCTGAACCACCATTTAGTATGCTTCCCAAGCATCGTCATTCCACTCTTCCATCATATTCCAACGATTATCAGCCATAATCAGCGAACAAGACAACTGATCCTCAACAGTTAGAACACATGGGCGCGGTAGATACGCCGAACAGATATACCGATTAGGATCTTTTGCCTATCGCAAGTACATACAATTCACCCCGGCCTATTTAGCATGATTCAACAGTGGATTGGTTGTAACGTTTGGTTTTTGAACAGCGGAGGGAGGTGAAATGACCTTATTGTCAATTAAATCCATGATTTGATGGCAGAGTCATAGGCAGTTGTCGGTCAAGTGTCCATGGCCCTGATGAGATGCACAGTACTGAGAATGGTTAAATCTTGGTGATAAGGGGTATGATAGTGGCATTGGATTCAAAAGTTTTATTAGCCCCTTCTCGACAAGTCAATTCAGGGCAGCGGACAATGGTATATTGAGGGGAGTAAAAACTCTCCTTGGCATCCTTTGCTATGGTGATTGGTTATTTTCGGGTGATGGTGCAGAAAATGAGGAATTTGGCTGTTCGAACTGAGGGTTTAAAAGGTTGACCTCGTTCGAAAGAGAAACAAGGTTGGCAGAGGCAGTGGGTTGGCTTTGATTATTTGTGGGATAAGACTTTTTTAGTTTCTGACTTAGCTTAGATTTTTCAATATCTCTGGACTGGATCACATCATCTATCTGAACCTGGCATCAAACAACTGCTCGAACGTGGACAGCAGTTGTGTTATCAGATAACGCTTCAATGAAGACTGGAGGTTTTTTACTACATCCTCACTTGTTCCTTCTCAGTTGGTCGATTTGTCATTTTGGCTGCCTTTTCCCTCCACCTGGTTAGAAAATCCACAAATGACTCTCGGCCCTCCTGCCGGGTCATTTCAAGTTCTCGGGTAATGACGTCCAGCTGGACGTTATAGCTGTACTGACTAACGAAGGTGGTAGCAATGTCTTCCCACGTCCTAGTCTTTGTAATATCTAGGGAGAGAAATCATTTTTATGCTGCCCTAAAGAGTGATCGATGGAACAATTGAGCTTTCAGCTGATCATCAATTCCCATGGGGTAGAGAGTACCGACCTACATCTTCAGATGAATTCGGGAATCTCCGGTGCCGTCGAACTTCTCCATCTCCGGCATCTTAAATTTTGCTAGTAGCTTGGCATCTAGGAATAAGCACAAACTGCCTACATCCAGCATGTATTTTTTACTCCCTTTGCCTTCCTCAGTACTTTTTCCATTCTGTTGATCTTTTTCACCATAGTGGATTCCGTAGACTAGGCTGTGTTTTCCTCCTCTACTGTGACTTGACGAGGAACTCGCGATGGTACAATGATTGGCGGCACTTTCTATCCCTGATTATCTGCCCAAAAATCTTCTCCATTTTCATTTAGATCGTCTTGTTGCACATTTACCCCTGGCAAGCGAGCCTGGATTGCCCTTATCTGGGTCTGATACTGGTTCTGAGCCTACATCTGTTGCTCGACTGCCCTCTGTATCTCAGTAATTGCCCTCATGAGGGTCGTCAGGTTCACTTCATTCTCTGTAATATCAGATGATTCTACTGCTCATTCGAATATTCTGTAGAGCCTGCCTGTTCCTAACCTAGCCCAAACACGCACTGAATGCGGTTCCTTTGACTCAATGATCGAAAACCAGCACAACCCTGGGAACCTGAAAGGAGAAAAACAAGTATCCAAAACCTCTCACACAAACCCCTGATAACAGATAGCAGAACAACTGACTACAAGCAGCAAAACAGCAGAATGCCCCAGTCGGGCCCAAACCAACAGAAAATTGAAAAGCACAACACCCGAGAACCCCAAAAGAGCAACCCAATAGCCATGCTAACACCAAACAAAGGATCACCATGAAAAGATATAACAAAAGATTCTACAGGGAAAATTGGACAGCACTAAGAGAGGAAAATAGATCTAACCTGAAGAAAAACCTAAGTCGAAACCTAGATAGAAGTCTAAGAAAGGAAACAAGCCAAAACAATGACACAAAATTGGCACCCTGGGTAGAGCCCCCAGGAGAGAGATAGCTATCCTAAATCAAAAACAAAGGCCTCAACGAAAACACAGGTAAAACCCTAGAAAGAAAATCGAGCTCTTAAAATAGCCTAAGGCTAAGACCAATAACTCGGGCAAAAACCCATGAGGGAAACTATTCTAAAACGAACAAAAGCCGAAGGCAAACCCGAGTCGAACCTCAGGAAAGAATCTATTCTAAGCCAAGCAAACAAACAAAAGGTCCTAAACAAACACAAACAAAACATACAATGAAACAAAATATTTAATCCTACCAGTTAAGCACCTAATAGGAAGATTCTAAGCTACTATATGCAGAAAAAGAACGATTTGTTCAATCACTCTGGGTACCTTCTGAATAGAGTTAAGAATATACCTCTTATGCCTGGTGTGGTATAGGACATGATCAAATGATATGCAATAACTCTTTTTCTGCACCTGTACAAGCATGCAGCCAAAAGGCTTACCCGTCTTCTTGACATAGCCCCAAGACAGTAAACTGACCAGGGTATTAGGTTAACCAAGCAGGGGGCTGAGAACAATGCAAATGCGTGCGAGAATGCAAATGAGAAAGTCAAATTAAGAACTGGTGATGTTTATGAGTCTAGTGCTTTTATTTGATTTTGTAAACTAGTCCCCTGCACAGTCGCCAGAAAACACTGTGGCACCGAAATTTAGGGTTTTATTCAAAACAAAAATAGAAAATTCAAGAGATAATTTACAAATCTTTTAACACCTTGAAAACCAAAATATCTTGAAAATCCTTTTTATTAAAAAATAGAGTCGCCACTTAGTTTTTAAGAAAAATTAAGAAAAACAAAAATGGGTCATTGATCTTTAAAAACGTTAACTAGAGAAAACAAGGGTTCGAGGATTAAGGTACAAATCGGGAAAGGTGTTACGCACTCTATTCGCCCAATCATAAGGTTGGCCTTTACTTATCATCATTGGTTCTTTAATTTTGTTTCTTAAATACATGCAAATACAGAAAATAAGGGCAAATAGAGAACATCCAAATTCAAATAATAAAAATACATTATATAGGTATATAGAATGCAAAACAAAGAATAAAAGAAAATCTTAGATCCTAAGGCATGTAAATTCTACTTAAAGGATATAAGGAGCAAACCACATGTAATATACAAAGTATTAAATCATTTTTGTGAAGCTAACAAATACTAACCATGTCAAAATTAAACTAAGAATAACATGAATTCGAATAAAGGAGAAATAAACCTCAGGAGTTCTAAGCTTTAAACATGCTAATATATACTATAAATTTCATATTGGACACTTCAAACATGACAAGATAGAATACTGTAAAAGCATAATTAAGATACTACAGCAAAGTTAATCTACTGAGATCAAACAGAGGTGGTGACCGTAACATACAGATATTACGGTCGCAACACCCTAAGGCCATAAGGTTATAGTTGTGAAGATCAGAATCACACCCGCAAGCATGTCAGTGCATATTTGTCACAACAGCAACAAATGGACGTTGCGACCGCAAGTAACTTGAGCACTTCTTACTAAGCAGTGTATTGGGGTGCTGGTGTACAGTATAGGTGTGGCGCCGAAATTTTTGGGTTTTGAAATGGTCAAAAATAAGGTATTCAAAAGATGTTTAAGAAATATTTTAACACCTTGAAAGTCAAATTTTAAAAATTCATTTTGTTAAAAATAGAGTCGCTACTTGGTTTTTGAGAAAAATCAAGAAAAACAAAAAAAATGACTACTGATCTTTAAAACGTTAACCAGAGAAAAAGGGTTCAGGGGCTAAGGTACGAATCGGGGAAGGTGTTAGGCACCCCGTTCGCCAAACCGTGAGGTTGGCCTCTCATAATCATCATTGGTTCTTAATAAAATTTCTCAAAAGTATGCAAATACAGAAAATAGGGGCGAAGAGATAACATCCAAAATCAAATATAGAAAATACATAATATATGTATATAGAATTGCAAAACAAAGCAAATAAGAAAAAAAAATTCTAAGTCCTACGGCATACAATTTCTAATTAAATGATACAAGGAGCAAATCCACTTGCAATAATGTCAAAGTTAACATGATTCAAATGAAAGGAACAAACAAATATGCTAAAAAGTCACTACAACCAAATAAACATAAATTGCTAACCATATAACCTCAAACTATTCTAAACTTAATTGATTAAAGTATATCCTAAAATTAACATACTAAACATGCATATTATCAAATTATCTAAAAAGCATAACTAAAACAAAAAGTATGTGAAAATCCTATATAAAAACAAAGTTTACCAAATAAAGATCATAAAACTAATAACAAGTGTTTTATGTATCAATATGATAGGAGAATAATTGAAGATTTAGTTTTAAAAGAAAAAAAAAATAAAGAGAAGGTTTACAAAAAAAATTAGGCCAAAATAAAAAGTTTTTAAACAAAGTGCTATTAAACTAATAAAAAATAAAAGAACATCTAACTATTTATATTTTATATTTTAAACGAAACAAAAGAGAAGAAAAGAAAAATAAAATAAAATAGAATTAAACTACCATTTATACTAACATCTAAAGGAGAAAATTACACTGCCATTTAAAAAATGAAAACAATTAAACTAGCATAAAAGACTTTAATGAATTTTGAGATTAGCAAAATAAAAGAAAAGAAAAATAAAAAAAATACTACGAACAAAAAATTAGGCTAACATTAGAAGAAGAAGAAAAGAAAAATAAACGAAATACTAGCAAACGAAAATTAAACTAGTATTAAAAGAAAAAGAAAATAAAAGAAAATAAAAATAAAACATTAAAAGGAAAATAAAGCTAGCAGTAAAAGAAAAGAAGAATAAAATAAAATATTGGTATAATATTGACAATTACAACCATATGTATGTAAGTACGTGGATTATAACAATAACGACATCGTTGGTCGTACTGCTAAATTATGTTAGCACTAATTGATGGATTAACAAAACTTAGTACAACTGTGCAATGTGCGAAGTAAATAAACTAAACAAGTTAAAACTTGAATTATAACATGAATATAAGTAATGTAGAACGTATGTAAGATGAAGCAATCAAATTAGCCCGGTCACTCCAAAGAGGTAGAAAATGGAGTTAGAAGAATCGAGAATCCAAACAAAGTACCTGGATCACTAGGGAATCCTCGAGTTGGGAATGGTGATGGACAATCCAATCCTCAAGAAATGATCCAAGTTAGGGTTTCAGAATTTCGGTATCAGGGGTTCGACTCTCGGTACTTTTGCAGGGTTTCGGCGTCGAGGCTCGAACTTGCTCGGTGTCTCAACAGAGCTTCTATCTCTAGAATTCTGTCCTGAAAACGTATCAGGGAGTACGGTATTTATAAAATTCATCGACCAATGAGATGGTGGCACGTTTTGGGACACATCGGGATTTTTCAAGGTGGCGTTTGCCACATTATGAGTGCTAGCGGTTGCTAATTCGAGAGAGTTTCCACAAGCTTCTTATGGCGGTTGCAACTATGCAAATTGGCAGTCACCAAGTTGGAATTGGCTGTCGCCACAATGCAAGGTGGTGGCTCATGGTTGGAGTTGGCGGTCACTGCCTTGGGCTAGAATTTCCAAGTGGTTCTACTGGTGGGCGCCATATTGAGCATGGCGACCCCAAGGTTCAATGTGTCGGTTCAATGATGATTTCACTAGTTTAAAAGTTTTGATTATTGGGTTTAAATACCGAGCTTGGATCATTTCTCGAGGATCATACTAAAACACCATTCCAATTGTTTTCATCATCGGATTCACCTGGATCAGTCTAAGATTAGGCGGGATCAAATTAGGGTGTCTATAGTTGCCCCTCTTTGATATAACTTATACAGCAACACGTGATACAAGTTATATCAAAGATCCAGAGACAACATCTATTTGATCGAGCCGTCAATCTTAGGCCACAAACAAGCATACATATGATGTTGGTCGTACTTGAATTTCTATCGAGCTGCCTACGTACCCCTTTGCTAGGGATCAGACCAAAACGTAGTTTCAGGAGCAAATGCACATATACAAGATACTAAACATGATGCAGATACTGATATGATCCAAATACTACCCTAAAGATTGAGTTAAGATCCAAAGGGAGCACAAGCAAACAAGTCAAAAATCGAGTCGAGATCTAAGAACTTGACTGAATATAAAATAATCAAAAGGATCAAGTCAAGATCCTTGAAATTATCTTAACTGAGAAGAAAAAAATGAATTAATAGATCGAGTCAAGACCTAGAAATTTGGGACGAAACACAGGATAAAAATAATTAAAAGTTGAGTCAAGACTAAAAAACCATTTTTGAATCCCAAAATAGGCAAACAAACAATTATAGCGGCATTAAAAACATATAAGAAACAATTATGACATATGTGCCTGTGGAGAAGTACTTGGGAAAGCTAAGACGCCTTCTAGACTTAAGGTGCCTGAGGAGCAGAGCTTATAGAATGCCTAGCAGATTAGGGCTTGGAACATATGATGCATAGCACACTAGGGCTTGAGAAACCTAAAACGCCTTCTAGACATAGGACCTAAATGCCTTATGGACTAGGGTTTGAAGAAAACCTAAAACACCTTTTGACTTAGGACCTAGACGCCTTATGGACTAGGGTTTGGAGAAATCCTAAGACTCCTTCTGGACTTCGGACCTAGACGCCTTATGGACTAGGGTTTGAAGAAAAACCTAAGACACCTTATGGACTTAGGACCTAGATGCCTTATAGACTAGGGTTTGAAGAAAAATCTAAGACACCTTCTGGACTTAGGACCTGGCGCCTTATGGATTAGGGTTTGGAGAAAAAACCTAAGACACCTTCTGAACTTAGGACCTAGACGCCTTATGGACTAGGGTTTGGAGAGAACGTAAGACACCTTCTGGACTTATGACCTAGATGCCTTATGGACTAGGGTTTGGAGAAAAACTTAAGACACCTTCTGGACTTATGACCTAGACGCCTTATGGACTAGGGTTTGAAGAAATCCTAAAACACCTTCTGGACTTAGGGCCTAGACGCCTTATGGACTAGAGTTTGCAGAAAAACCTAAGACACCTTCTGGACTTAGGACCTAGACGTCTTATGGACTAGGGTTTGGAGAGAACCTAAGACACCTTTTGGACTTAGTACCTAGACACCTTATGGACTAGGGTTTAAAAAAAAACCTAAGACACCTTTTGGACTTAGGACCTAGACACCTTATAGACTAGGGTTTGGAGAAAAAACTTAAGACACCTTCTGGACTTAGGACCTAGATGCCTTATGGACTAGGGTTTGGAGAGAACCTAAGACACCTTCTGGACTTAGGACCTAGACGCCTTATGGACTAGGGTTTAGAGAAAAACCTAAGACACCTTCTGGACTAAGACACTTTCTGGACTTAGGACTAGACGCCTTATGGACTAGAGTTTGAAGAAATCTTAAGACACCTTCTGGACTTAGGACCTAGACGTCTTATGAACTAAGGTTTAGAAAAAAAAACCTACGACACCTTCTGGACTTAGGGACCTAGACGCCTTATGGACTAAGGTTTGGAGAGAACCTAAGACACCTTCTGAACTTAGTACATAAACGCCTTATAGACTAGGGTTTGAAGAAAAACCTGAGATACCTTCTAGACTTAGGATCTAGATGCCTTATGAACTAGGGTTTAGAGAGAACCTAAGGATTGTCACTCACACACGAACCTAAGGTTGGGTTTTCCTGGCATACCAGGGCTTAGAATGCCTAGTCTTCTAGAACTTGAAAGATTTGCCTGGGTCACCAAGGCTTAGGGTGCCTAGTCTTCTAGGGCTTAAAAGATTTACTTGGCTCAACAGGGCTTACGGTGCCTAGTCTTCTACTAGGACGTGCAAAAATTAAAGAATCGTCACACACACACATGAACCTAGGGTTAAAAGGATTAGCCTAGCGCACCAAGGCTTACGGTTCCTAGTCTTCTACTAGGACGTGCAGGGTTTACCTGGCGCACCAGTGCTTAGAGTACCTAGTCTTCTAGGGCTTGAGATATTTACCTGGCTCACCAGGATTTAGGATGCCTAGTCTTCTAGGGCTTGAATGATTTTCCTGGCTCACCAGGGCTTAGGGAACCTAAGGATCTTCTTACGAACCTAGGACCTAGACAACGCTTCGCATATGACTAGGATTTAAAAGAAGTTTTCCTGGCGCACCAAGGCTTGGATCAACGAACCATTACTGAGGGCTGCGACAAAGCTTTTAGGATCCACGGGCTCATGTTTTCTACTTTGGTCTTGAAGAGTTATGCCTCACTATAGAGGAGTTCATCGTCATTCTTAATCTCGTCTTACGGGAGTTCATACCAGTACCTTCCATGCTCATCATGCATCCATATGATCTGACTGGTCAAGAGGTTTCTTTCTTCATCTATGAGGATTGTCATGCCCCAAACTCCGGACCATGTGAAACACCCACAAACAAACAACCTCAACACCCAGCCCGAGAATGCACTCTCAAAGTAAATATACATGCATTGTATATAAACGCCAAACGGCATACATTACAAGGCTCCAACTCTAAAAAATATGTATTAAGCATACATGATACAAATACAAACAAAAAGGAAGACTATAATTCTTCCACCTCTCCAGTACCTTCAGATCAACTAGCGTGACCGGTACCTGAAGAAAAAAAAATCCCACACCGTGAGCCAAGGCTCAGCAGAAACTAGACAAGCATGCAATATAAACAAAACATGCTAGGAAATCGAAGTGCAGGTGTATACTCTCTTTCAAGCCTTGGAAATAGTTTTCACATGCAAACGAAAAAGCGAGGATACAAACCATGTTTTGACTCACTCACAAGAGCCTTGAAAACAATTTGAAAACGGTTTTTAGATTGCGATACACACGACTCTTAAAAATAATTTCAAAATTGGTCTATCCGTCCCACAATGCAGTACATGCAATCTATGATACATACAACTGGCCCTCACACGCCGCAACCACAATCCTAACACTGAGATAAAGATCCGTACATAAACATACATTCCCGGGATAAAACCGTATACCATGGGGTAAAACTGTAAACCAAACCACGGGGTAAAACCGCAAACCAAACCACGGGGTAAAATCGCATACTTTATCGTAAGCCACGGGATGGAACCACCGACCAGGGATTATACCACGGGATAAAATCGTAAACCACGGGATAAGACCGCATACCACGGGATAAAACTGCACGTTACGAGATAACACCAAAAACTACGGGATAACACCGAACATTCCTATGCATAACCTAATCAGGATTTAAATGCATATAACATACCACAAACACCACATGCATGTGCCCCACAGATCCATCACATCCATGCCTAATAAAACTCTGAGTTTTACATCATGCAACCACGATACACATAAGATATCATGCCATGTAATCCACTTACATAAAGAAATAGTTATAAATGCACATAGCCATATAACCCGACTAGATATCACAAGCCACACACCCGTCATTCAATACCCGAACGACCCATCCACAAACCGGGACCCGTCCACACACAGGGATAACCAACACCTAACCCGGAGATCGACACCTGAACCTCCCACAGGACGATTCTCACCAGAACCCCACCTTTAACCAAACCACAAACCCACACGTCGCGCACATAACTAGCACTCACACAATCGTGCCACAAACCCTAAACCAACCATGCACGTCACACTTGAGGACGACATCACATAAACACCCGGGGCCACCACACGACCCCCGAAACCACAACGCCATTAACCAAACCCCAAAAGGAATCCACAGGTATTTGAATCTATTAATTCCTATAAATCAATCAATTGAATACCATATGACGCTAATCGAAAACCAAAACCCAACCACAGAACCACCAAAACACACCCCAGCACTTCAGTCGACTGAACCAATCCCCTAGTCGACCGAAGACCACACTGGAAAAGCCAAAAATGCCTCAACACACGGTTCAGTCGATCGAACCCCTCGGTTCAGTCGATCGAACCCAAAAAAACAAGATCCAGTCGACTGAACCTATGAGTTCGGTAGACTGAACTCACCCATAAAACATTTTTAAGCTACGAGTTCCATCTCCAAACCCCGGATCAAAGCCTTCGAACTCCCACACAACACCCTCGGACACATACACGCCCAAGCCAAACACCAGACCCTCGAAAGAAACCCTCGAAACACGATTTCATCCACCGAAATTGACTAACAATCGATTTTTAACCCAAAAACCCAACTTTACAGAAAAATCAGATCTACAACTATCCAACTGGTAAAAGTACACCCGATTACCCATAGCACCCTTATACAACATACAGGTCTAGAATCCTACCTCGGTGAGTTCAAAACTCGACACCTCGAACCACGTGCAAAATCGAGCTTTGCCAAAATCAAATTCTAACCTGATAGTTGCGTAGCCCACCGCGCCAATAACAAAGATCGGCTGTCTGATCGTCGAAAACTTAGCCCCGGGCCCCCAAGAACTTAGAGAGAAGGCAGAGAGAAAACAGGAAGCTTGTTGGAGAAGTTTTGAAAAATATATTTATGAAAATATCTAACTCCAGATATTTATAGGTCTCCAAAATAATTTTTTTTGAAATTTTTAAAATTCGCGCCACAATGGCCCACGGCCCCGGGAACCCACCCCGCATGCATATCTAAGCCCGATCATGCATCGAAAGTAATAAAAACATACTCAAACGAAAATGGGTCAGGGTCTCATAGGGATTCACTGGACACAGATTCTGCCCTACCAGTGCCCTTGGTGACTTCAGCTTTTAGTTACAGCGCCGTTATGGTTTGCGCTTCTATCTGCTTGCCCGGTACCTTCTTGTTTCTTGTGATGACCGGGTTAGTACTATTCTGGTGGACATTGTTGAGAAAATAAGGGTAGAAAAGGACTTCGTGCCCCGAGTTTTGGCTTAGACCCTGATGCTATCCACGTCTTTTGTCAGTTGTCCTCTGCTTCTCCATGCAAAACTCAAATCTCTCATTTCTCCGTTCTTCTCTCCTTTTGTCGATTTTTCCTCTGATTTTACCCCTCTTCTCTCCTTTTGCTAATTTTCCTTGAATTTTACCGCTCTTCTCTCCTTTTTTCATTATATCTCTTTATTTTTCCACATATCTCTCCTTTTGCTGGTTTCTCTCTATTCTTATCTCTTTTTTCTCTTTTTAGATCTGGCTGATAGAAAAGGTAAATCTTCTGCAGAAACTGGCTTCAGATGGGCACAACGCTGCTGTCTTTGTCTATCGTCCTTTTTATCCGATATACACTACTGAGGCGACTTGGAGACAAATCCTTCTTCGCTGACTGGGAGAGACATCACTTGGTAGTGCACCTGGTGGTGGATCCCTTTTATGACTGCGGTTGTCCACCTTCTACTATCCACACTAGATCATGTGGTAGTTTAGTCGATGTCATATCATATTTCATGGCATATGGGGTCGTATGTATTCATCTTCCCTTCAGGCCCCATTTTTGGCACGGTATCAGGAGACTTGGCCATCTCGTTCACTAATGGAGATGTAGGAGTTATCCCACACAGAGCTCTCTGGGGTGTACAAGACATGGCTAGTTCAGGATAAAGAGAGCAGAAACAAAGAAGATGGAGAAGAACAAGTAGCAAAGAGAAGGAAGATCTAAGAGATCTGTTTTACTTTTAGGCTTTTGTACCTTTCTTCTTTATTTAGAGTTTGGGACTTGAGTACCTACCTTTTATTTCTAAAGCCTTGTGATTGTAGCTGAAATAATAAAAATCACATGATTATCTGAAAAAGGTTTCTAATTATTTAAAAAAAATTTATTCTTGCAATTAAACAACTTTATTATCAAAACTCAAAAATAAATTTGCATTGATCATTACTCATATTCAAAGATGGTTAAAACAAATAAGGTGGTCGAACGTCTTAAAAGAAGCTGCCTACGTATCCCAAGAAAGTAGAATCAGGCTATGATGTAGTTCGAGCTCGGTTCACTCTCGAGTATTAATACTCTCCTTTTGTGATGCCCTAACTTTTGCCAAGGTCGCCCTTTTGAATTTTTGGCCTTGCAGGCTGCTCTAACTTTTGCCTAGGTCGCCATTTCTATTTTTTACCCAACGAACTTTTATCTTATTTTATTTTTCTCTCAAGGGTAGTACTTTTTGAGCACAAGTTGATTAGAGTGGAGAACATATTGCCATCCAGGTCCATGATAATTACAGCACCACCAGTCATAATAATCTTGATCAGATACAGCCCGACCCAATTTTGCTTGAACTTTTCCCTTGGATCAAATACAGGAGCTCTGATCTCCTTAATAACCAAGTCACCTTCTCTCAAGGCCCGAGTCTTGACTTTTTTATTGAACGCATGAACTATCTTCCTTTGGTATCCTTGTATGTGAAATAGGATTTGTAGTCTTCTTTCATCGAATAAGAGAAGCCCTTCCATCTAATTCTTCTGCCATTCTTCTGCGGGTTAAGCCACGTCTTATACTTTTTTATCCTTTCAAAGAATTTTTGCAACACTATGATATGGTTGTCTCGATTGGACTACACAATCATATCGCCTACATACACTTCAACTTCCTTGTGTATCTTGTCATGCAACAAGGTAGTTGCGGCCCTTTGATAGGTTGCCCCTGCATTTTCAAATCAAATGGCGTCACGCGATAACACTAGGCGCCCCACGGTGTAGTGAATGCCATCTTTTCTTTGTCTTCAGGGTCCATTAAGATCTGATTGTACCCGAAGCAGCCATCCATAAATGATAAAAGAGCGGGCCCCACTGTGCTATCTACTAAGACATCAATGTGCGATAGTGAAAAATCGTCCTTCGGACTAGCCTTGTTGAGATTCTAAAATTTCACACATATTTTGATGCATCCATTCTTCTTCAAAATCGGCACAATGTTGGCCACCCACTTCGGATACTCAGTTACCATATGGAATCCAGTGTTGATCTGCTTTGTGACTTCTTTCTTGATCTTTAGAGCCCACTCTGGCCGTATTCTTCTTAATTTCTGTTTGACTAGTTTGGCATCGGGATACAAAGGAATATGGTATTGGATAATATCGAGATTAATTCTAGGCATATCCTCATATGATCATGCAAAAACGTCTTTAAATTCTTTTAATAAAGTCATTAATTATTCACGATCAACTAAAAATAAAGAAGAACCAATTTGAATAATTTGTGGGTTAATTTCATCACCCAAATTTATTGACAAAGTTTCTTCGATTATTAGTTAGGCACGTATTTTTTTTTCTTTTTTATTAAAACTTTTAATTCTTCGGGGACATCCCCTTTGAATTTAAAATCATCAAAAAGTGTACAAAATAAATCAAGAAAAGCAGAATAACCAGCACCTTTGTTTATTTCATTGATATTAGAGAGTGAAGGGATTACAAAATCAAAAGCAAAAGAAGAGAGTGCACAGACAGACGTGCCCTCGAACTTGACATCCAACTGATCAGAACAATACTCAGACTCAGACTCGAGACTTGAATCATGCAAATTATAAGAATTTAAAAATCAGCTGTGACATTCGGTGCAGATGGAGGTGGGACGACCTTATTGTCAATGAGATCCTGAATGTCATGGTGGAGTTTTAGACAGTTGTCAATTGGGTGTCCATGGCTCTGATGGTATGAGCAATATTGGGTGGGATCGTAGCGTAGTGATAAAGGGTTAAGAGGCGGCATTGGATCAAGAAGCCTTATCAATCCTTTCTCGACAAGTCGATTTAGGGCCGTGAACAGAGAGATATTAAGGGGAGTAAAAACTCTCCTTAGCGTTTTTGGCTGCGATGGCTGGTTGTTTTCGGGAAGAAGCAATGAAGGTGAAGAATTCGGTCAATCTGATCCGAGGTTTAGCAAATTCACCTCGTTATAGCAAGATGCGAGGTTAGTGGAAGAGATAGGATGGTTTTGGTTGTTGGATGGGTAAGGTCTTCTCAGCTTTTGATTTGGCTCGGTCTCATCGATATCACCAGAATGGATTGCATCTTCAATCTGAACCACGACATCAAACAACTGCTCGAATGTAGAGAGCGGCTATGTGATCAAATAACGCTTCAGAGAAGATTAGAGATTCTTGACTAGAATCCTCACCTGTTCCTTTTCAGTTGGTCAGCTTGTCATTTTAGCTATATTTCCCCTCCACCTGGTCAGAAAGTCCACAAATGACTCTCTGCTTTCTTGACGAGTGATCTCCAGCTCCCGAGTGGTCACGTCCAGTTGGATATTATAACTATACTGGCTGAAAAATGTCGTAGCTATGTCCTCCCAGGTTTTGGTCATTGCTACATCGAGGGAGAGGAACCATTTCTGAGCTGCCCTAGAAGAGATCGGTGAAAGAACTGAGTCTTCATCTAGTCATCAATTTCCATTGGTGATAGGGTACCAACATACATTCAGAGATAAATTTTGGGATCTCCAGTTCCATCAAATTTTTTCATGTCAGGCATTTTTACACTTATTTGGGAGCTTGGCGTCTGGAAACAGGCAGAGTCCCCTACATCGAGCATATATTTCTCGACTCCCTTGGCCTTTCTTAGGACCTTCTTCATCTGATTCATCTTCTCAGCCAATGCTGATTCCATGAACTGTGTAGTGTTTTCTTCCTCAACTATCACTTGACGAAGGATCTGTGGGGGTGGCGGAACAACTTGTCGTCCATCGAGAACCTGATTGTCATCCCAAAAGTCTTCTCCATTACCATTCGGGTCGTCATGCTGTTTATTTAGTACTGGCAAACGAGCTTGAATCGCCCGGATCTGTGCCTAACGTTGCACCTGAGCCTGGGTCTACTGCTCTACGGCTTTGTGTATATCAGTGATTGCCCTCATCAGGTGTGAGACCCTGAACTGTTTTTTTTTTTTGACATTTTTTGACGCGCGTTTACTGTTTTTGCTTTTGCATGTTTATATGCTTTTGGATGCATGATCGGGTTAGATATGCATGCGGGATTGGTTCTCGAGGCCGTGGGACGTTGCGGTGCGAATTTTGAAAAATTTTAAAAAAAGATATTTTGGAGGCCTATAAATATCTGAAGTTGGATATTTTCAAAAAATATTTTCAAAACTTCTCCACTAAGTTTTCTCTATTTTTTCTTTGCCTTCTCTCTAACTTCTCGGGGGCCCAAGGCTCGATTTTCGACGATCCAACAGCGGATCCTTGCTATTGACGTTGTGGTCTACGCATCCATCCGGAAAGAATTTCATTCTAGCAAAGCTCAATTTTGCACGTGGTTCGAGGCGTTGAGTTTTTAACTCGCCGAGGTAGGATCCTAGACTCTCATGTCTTATAGGGGTGCTACGTGTAATCGTGTGTATCTTTAACGATTAGATTGCTATAGATCTGATTTTATGTTCAAGTTGGGTTTTTGGGTTTAACAACCATTTTTTGTCGATTTCGGTGGATGAAATCGTGTTTCGAGAGTTTTCTTTCGAGATTTTCGTGTTGGGTTTGAATGTGCAGATATCCAAGGATGTTAGACAGGTGTTTAGAGGCTTGATTTGAGGTTTGAAGGTGGAACCCGTAGCTTAAAAACGGTTTCTGGGTAGGTCAATCGACTAAATCATCATGATCAGTCGACTGGATCAAGTTTTTGGGAGATTAATCGACTGGACCTGGACGTCAGTCAACTGATATGGTTCGGTTTGGATTTTTCTTGCTTTCCAGCATGTTTTCAGTTGACTGGGCATGGGGGCCAGTCGACTGGGGTCCTGTGTGGGCGTTTGGTGTTTGTTTCGGTGGTTTGGGTTGGGTTCTTGGTTTTCGATTAGGTTTTAATAGTATTCAATTGATTAGTTATGGGATTAAATAATTAAAATACTGTTGGATTCTTTTCGGGATTTGGTTGGTCGGGTTGTGGCTTCGGGGGTCGTGTTGTAACCTCGGGTGTTTTTGTGGTGTCGTCCTCGGGGTGACGTGCATGGTTGGTTTTGGATGTTATGGCACGGTTGTGTGACATGCTGGTTACGTACGGGACGTCTAGGTCCGTGGTTCGGTTTAAAGGTGGGTTTTGGTGAGAACCATTCTGTGAGAGGTTCAGGTGTTTGCCTTCGGATTAGGTGTTGGTTGTCCTGGTGTGTGGACGGGTCGTTCGGGTGAGCGGATGACGGTGTGTGGCATGTGATGTCGTGTTGGGTTATGTGGCGTCTTTATGTGGAACGTCTTGGTCATACGTGCTTTTATGCTTATAGAACTGTGGATAGTTTTATTCTTGTGCATGGTAAGCAGGTAAGTGGCCTCCGTGATCTTGGTGCCTTTAGGGCTTTGGGCTTTGTTATTCCGTGGTTTTAACATGTGTTGAGATGCCTGTTGATACGTAGATTTGTATCTGTATTGCATGTGGGGCGGATATTGGTCCCTCGATGAAAATTCATAAAGATGCATATGAGGGGCGATTAATGGTCTTACAGTGAAAGTCCATGAAGATGTGTGATGAGGGCGGATAATGGTCCTACGGTGAAAGTCCGTGAAGATGTGCGCTGTGTGTGTTGCACGGGTTGCACGCGTTGTGTGGGTTGCACGGGTTATGTGCGTTGCATAGAAGCGAGCCACGGTCCTTCGGTGAATGTCCAAGAAGATACATGAATTGCATGAACTGCATTGTGGGACGGATAGACCAATTTTCAAATTATTTTTAAGACTTGTGTGAATCACGATCTAAAAGTCGTTTTCAAATTATTTTCAAGGTTCCTGTGAGTGAGTTAAAAGATGGTTTGCATTCTCGCTTTTCCGTTTACATGTGAAATCTCGTTTTAAAGGCTTAAAAGAGAGTCTAAAACTGCACCTCATTTTCCTAGCACGTTTAGCTTATACTGCATGTGTTATCTAGTATCTGTTGAGCCTTGGCTCACGATGTGGGATTTATTTTTCTTCAGGTACTAGTCACACAGGTTGATCCAGAATTGCTTAAGAGGTGAAAGAGCTGTAGTCTTTCTTTTTGTTCTTTCTGTTTCATGTATGTTGTATACATATTTTTTTGGTGTTAGAACCGTGTAATGTATGTCTTTCGGCGATTATATACAATGCATGTATGGTTTAATTTGAGAGTATATTCTCAGGTTAAATGTTATGTTTGGTTGTTTGTGGATATTTTACGTGACCCAGAGTTTAGGGCGTGACATCAGGGCTGCCAAATTCACCTCGTTTTTTGTCATCTCAAACGATTCAACTGATTGTTCGATACCCTATAGAGTCTGCCTGTTACTGATCTAGCCTAGACACGTGTTGACTCTAATCTTCCCAACTCAATGGTCTAAACTCGAAGAAAACCTGGATCCCAAAAGTAGAGTGACCAGTATCAAACACTTCTCGAAAAAGAATTTTAACGATAGGTAGAAAACATATCAGATACCCAAAATAGCCAACCACAAGCAGATAATCACTGAAACTGAAGCAATGCCCTTGTCGAGCTCATAATGGCAGCATAACAACTGGACACCCAAAAACTAGGATGATGGCTAATAAGAAGATCAACCAAATTCTAGAGGAAAGATTTATCCAAAAAAACTAAACGAAGAAACGGGTAGCACTCCAGCAAGAAAACAGAACTATGCCAAAGGGACCGATTTGATCTAGGATTCTAAGAAAAAAAGGGCAGCACTCTAGTAGGAAAACAAGTCAAACTCACACAGGTCTACCAAGGGTTCGAAGAAAATGAGCCTAAACAAAAATGGGAGAACAAAACTAACAACCCGGGACGAACTCGAAAGAGAGAGAAACTATCCTAGAGACCGCAAAACAAAACACAGGCATGACCTCGAGAAGAAAACTACGGCAAGAAAATCCAACAAGGCAAAGAACAAAAATCCAGGTAAGAACCCGAAGAAAAAACTAACCTAAATAACAAGGGATAACAGAAAACCCAGGCTGAACCCGAACAAGGAACTAGCCTAAGTCGAACAAACAATCCTAACAAACGCAAAAAATATATACAATTAACAAAACACATGATCCTACTAGGTTAGTAGCACCTAATGGAGGGTTCTAAGCTATTATATGCAAACAGGCCGATTTTGGTCAATCAAACAGGGCACCTTCTGAGTAGAACCGGATATATACCTCCCATGCCTAGAGTGGTGCAGGACATAGTCAAACGGTACGCTCAAACTCTTTTACTGCACTTATGAAAGCGTACAGTCAGTAAGGCTTGCCCATTTTTCCAACAATTCCTGAAACGGATAAACGATCGGGGCATCAGGTCAACTGAGCAGAGGGGTTGAGAACAATGCACATGCATGCGAAAATGCAAATGAGAACTACATATTAAGAACCAATGATGTTTTTAAGTCTAGTCCTCTTAATTGATTTGGTAAATCAGTCCCCAGCAGAGTCGCTAGAAAATACTGTAGCGCCGGAATTTTGGAATTTTGAAATGGTCAAAAATTAGGAGTTCAAAAGATGTTTAAAAAATATTTTAACACCTTGAAAGTCAAATTTTAAAAACCCCTTTAGTTACAAATAGAGTCGCCACTTGGTTTTTGAGAAAAATCAAGAAAAATAAAAAACAAATGGCTACTGATCTTTAAAACATTAACCAGAGAAAAAGGGTTCTAGGGCTAAAGTACGAATCGAAGAAGGTGTTAGGCATCCCGTTCGCCCAACCGTGAAATTGGCCTCTACTAATCATCATTGGTTCTTAATAAGATTTCTCAAATACATGCAAATACAAAAAATAGGGGCGAAGAAAGAATATTCAAAATTAAATATAAAAAATACATAACATATATATATATATAGAATACCAAAACAAAACAAATAAAAAAAGAAAATTCTAAATTCTACGGCATGCAGTTTCTAACTAAAAGATACATGGAACAAACCCACATGCAATAATGTCAAAGTTAACATGATTCAAATGAAAAGAACAAACAAATATGCTAAAAAGTCACTACAACCAAATAAACATAAATTGCTAACCATATAATCTCAAACTATTCTAAACTTGATTGATTAAAGCATATCATAAAATTAATATACTAAACATGCATATTATCAAATTATCTAAAAATTATAACTAAAATAAAAAGTATGTGAAAATTCTACATAAAAACAAAGTTTACCATATAAAGATCATGAAACTAATAACATGTGCTTTATGTATCAATATAATAGGAGAATATTTGAAGATTTAATTTAAAATAAAAATAAAATAAAGAGAAGGTTCACAAAAGAAAAATTAAGCCAAAATAAAAGGTTTTTAAAGAAAGTGCTATTAAACTAATAAAAAAAAGAAAAAAAAATCTAACTATTTGTATTTTATATTTTAAACGAAACAAAAGAAAAGAAAAGAAAAATAAAATAAAATGGAATTAAACTACCATTTATACTAACATCTAAAGGAGAAAATTACACTACCATTTAAAAAGTGAAAACAATTAAACTAGCATAAAAGACTTTAATAAATGTTGAGGTTAGCAAAATAAAAAATAAAAAATAAAAAAATACTACGAAAGAAAAATTAAGCTTATATTAGAAAAAGAAGAAAAGAAAAATAAACAGAATACTAGCAAAAGAAAATTAAACTAGTAATAAAAGAAAAAGACAAGAAAAAAATAGAACATTAAAAGGAAAATAAAGCTAGCATTAAAAGAAAAAAAGAATAAAATAAAATATAGGTATAATATTAACAATTACAATCATATGTATGTAAGTACTTGGATTATAGCAATAATAACATCGTTGGTCGCACTGTTAAATTATGTTAATACTATTTGATGAATTAATATAACTTAGTGCAAGTGTGCAATATGGGAAGTAAATAAACTAAACAAGCTAAAATTTAAATTATAACATGAATATAAGTGATGTAAGAACGTATGTAGGATAAAATAATCAAATTAACCCGGTCACTCAAAAGAGGTAGAAAATGAAGTTAGAAGGACCGAGGATCCAAACAAAATACTTGGATCGCTAGAGAATCCTCGAGTCGAGGAATAGTGATGGAGAATTCAATCCTCAAGAGATGATCCAAGTTAAGGTTTTAGAATTTCAGTATCAAAGGTTCGACTCTCGGTACTTTGGCAGGTTTCGGCGTCGAAGCTCAGACTTACTCGGTGTCTCAGTAGAGCTTCGCTCTCTAGAATTCTATCTTGAAAACGTACTAAGGGATACGGTATTTATAAAATTCATCGATCAATGAGATGCTTGCACGTTTTGGAATACGTCAGAATTTTTCAAGGTGGCAGTCACCACATTATGAGTTGGTGGTCGCTACTTCGAGAGAGTCTCCACAAGCTTCTTATGACGGTCGCCACTATGCAAGTTGGTGGTCACCAGGTTAGAGTTGGCGGTCGCCACAATGCAAGGTGGAGGCTCATGGTTGGAGTTGGCGGTCGTTGCCTTGGGCTAGGATTTCAAAGAGGTTCTACTAGAGGGCGCCACAATGAACATGGCGACCCCAAGGTTCAGTGTGGCGGTTCAATGTGGCGGTTCAATGTTGATTTCACTAGTTTGAAGGTTTTGATAATTTGGTTTAAATACCGAGATTGGATCATTTCTCGAGGATCGTACTGAAGCACCATTTCAATTGTTTTCATCATCGGATTCACTTAGATTAGCCTAAAATTAGGCGGGGCCAAATTGGGGTGTCTACAAGAGGCAGAGCATAATTAAGACTATTTTAATTAAACTACTGTGAAACTTAACCAAATTATCAACAATTAAGCATACTCTTGATTCAATAACTCAAAATTAATAATTAAAGTAATTAAACCTAATGATATCAAAATTAAAAAGCAATCATGTTTGTGGTCTTAGTAATCAAAATTGTCAATCAAACATGTGAATATTAAACCTAACAATGGCAACATTAGTGAAATAGCATGCAATTCACGAATTAATATTTGAAATTCTAACCCGACCTCTTCACTGGAGTAAAGAATGTGAAGAGAGAGGTGTCGGGGATCCAACAGAATACCTGGATGCAACAATCCAGATGAGTCCTCGAGCAGTAGAGTGTGGTGATCAGCTCTCTGGTCTCCGAGTAGCAGTCTGATTCCGGTATCAAAGTCAAGCGAAAGTGTGGATCGGGATATTAGTTGAGACTGCAACAGAGTACCAGCGTACTTTTAGTATAATACTCGAAAGCGGCATTATATCGATGTCGGTAAAAAGGTCCTTTAAAATTGTACCAAAGGGACATTTATATAGAGTATGCCAGCCAATGAGGTGCTGCCACATTCGATGCTCAGACTGGGCTTATCAAGGTTGCGTTCGCCACTTTTAGAGGTTGTGACCATGAGATCTAAGGTTGCGACCGTGACAAATATTAGGGTTTTCAAGAGATTCTTATTGCGGTCATAACATTCAAACAAACAGTCACAAGGTTCAAAAGGTTGCGGTTGAATTACTTGGGCCAGTGAACAACCACGTCGCAAGGTTCAAAAAGTTGTGGTCTCAAAGTTCAAAAGATGAGATCTTGTGGTTTGGTTTCACAGAATAGTAGACTTGGATTGCTACCCGGTGTTTGTGCAGAGTCATCATTCCCACTTGGTTTTCATCATCGAACTCAACTGGATAAGCCTAAGATTTGACGAGGTCAAATTGGGGTGTCTACAGGGGTCTCAGGGTCCTAAGGTTCCGAGCTCCTGGGCTATAGAGCTATTGGGTCTCGGGGTTCCCGTTGTAAGGAGACCTAGTGGTTCGGGAGTCTTGGGGTCATGAGGTCCTAAGGTCCGAGGTCCGAGGTCCGAGGTCCGATGTCCCGAGGGTCTGGGGATCCTAGGGTCCAGGGTTCAGTTTCCTTGGGTCCTAGGGTTCAAGGATCCCGGGGGTTCCAGGGTTCGAGGGTCTCAGGATCTGGGATCCTAATGGTCCCTGGGTTTGGCAGTCCTATGGTCTCAGGGTCTAAGCTCTTTGGATCAAGAGCTCTTGGGTCTCGGGGTCCCCGTGGTCTGAGGTCCCGGGGGCCTGGGGGTTAGGAGATCCTAGGTGTCCCGAGGGTTTGGGGGTTAGGAGGTCCTAGGGGTCCCATGGGTCCGGGATTCCCTGGGGTTTAGGGATCCTAGGGGTCTCGGGGGTCTAGAGTTCTGGAGCTCTTAGGTTTTGGGGTCCCGAAGGTTTGAGATCTTGGGGTTTTAGGGGTTCAGGGGTCCAAGGGTCTAAGAATCCAAGGTCCTAGGGGTCCAATGTCCTAGGGGTCCGAGGATCTGGACAACATGTTTAGCCTAAAAAAATATTTTTATGCACTAGCATGCTTGGCCTTGATTTTGGCTAGTTGAGATTTAGCTTGGTTGATCTCTCATGATCATTTTCAATAGCAAGAATTTTGATTAAGGTTAGGTATTATTGTCATTTATACATAAGCCTTGCTTTCTAATTTTTCATATCCAATGAAATAACCAAACATGGGAAAGAATAAAAAGATGGATTAACAATGCATTGGATACACTATCTTGGGATTATTAGTGAAGGAATACTAAATACCTTATAATCCTTTCCTTCAAAACATACACAACCTTGGGGGTCAGGCTCTTGGCTAAGGAGCTCCATTGTCGTCCTCTTTTCTATCCTCCCATATCCTCTGCGGTTGGCTGATATTGTAGGCTAAGGGCATGCCAGTTACTTGGGACTTCAATTGGTTATGTGATACCTTACCGTCTTGGGACCTCAATTGGTTATGTGATACCTTACCGTCTTGGGACCAATCTCATTCGTAGGAAGTATTCTTGATATCTCTCACCCACAAGACTTCTTTCGGGTCCAAGAACTACCCCTTTCTTCCATCAAAGATTGTATCTACGGTGAATCATCTAAATGGAATCTTCTAATCATTACGTTCTCTTATCCGTAATCAATTTTTAGTGGGGAGTGTTGTCAACTGTGGGCGAATGGTGGAGTTCTCGTAAAGAGTAACAATTATATATATCACTAAGTACATACTTTTACCTTTTAATGTGGAGAGTGAATGGTACTATTCGTAGCTCATGCAGCCAAGGTCTTCGTAGGAGCATGTTGAATGAGACAGATACGTCAAAATATCTAGAATTCTATCTCCATTTTAACAGGTTCCACTTTGATTTGTTGCTTGATGAACCTAAGGACCTCCTCCTGCGTATTGTCGTAGGCTCAAACCCTTTAGTTAATGAAGGTATTGTAAAGAGATTCCAAAGAGCATGGCAATCCTTAATGGGCATACGTTTAGGCTTAAGCTATTATCTACTAGTACCACTAGGACCCATTTTTGCAAGTTCTTCGTGTTGGGATTTTTAGGCTTAAATCTCCAAAAATAAGATCAATAGGTTTGGGTAGCCAAACAGTAACCCACGTAGATTTCAATCCACAATAACAATCACAAAAGAAATAAGAACAACCAAAATATGCAAGATTTACGTAGTTCAACTGACTACCTACCTTCACAAGAGAGAAGAATCAATCTACTATACTCTTTATCACAGATCACAAGATTTACTTCGCTCCTCACAATATATGTAGCCTCAAACTGAGCCAACTATGTCTCTATATACTCTCTCTAGCCTCTAACCTGAGCCTCTCTGAGTATTTAGACGACTTATGAACATTATATGGTTTTAGAATTATAACCCTCTTTTTATAGGTTTCAAAGGAAACCCTAAAATGGGCTAACTTGCGCACGGTCTGCCGCCATCTGTTCGGTCGGAATTAAGTTCCTTCCAGACGAAAAACCCTCTATCTCGAACCAGTCCAGACGCTCCAACATCCGTCCAGACGAAACTCTCTGGACCAAAGCAGTCCGAACACCCAGACCTCCGTCTGAACGAAAAACCTACTGACTTGAAACCGCCTGAATGCTCTAGGGTCTGTCCAGACAAAAATGCCGAATCCCAGATTCGAGTCAATCCCAACACTTCGTAGTGACATGAAGAGGCTTATTTTGTTCAGGACCTTCGGCGGGTGGTCGCTGTTAGTGAAGGCAATCACTGGTCCTTATAACTCTTGTGGTGGATGCTAACATAGAGACCAACTGTTCGACTTCTTTCTTCTTTTCCATCCCTGGTCAGGATGTTTCACCTTTCTCTAGTTTCCTAGGCTTCATGAAACGCCCTACTGCGAGTAAGCTCTGTTTGATTTAGCTTTTTTAGTGGCTTTTTTGTCTTTTATGAAATATTTTATTTTATAGGCTAATTTTTTGCTTTCTCGATTCATTGTGATAAAACAAATATAAAAATATAACTACTTTAAAAAAAATTTAAAAAATTCACTAAAGGCGAAAAAAGACACAAAAGCCTTAAAGTGCCTTTTTTCGTTCTTAACTATAACTTTTTAAAAAACTTTTGTCAAATTTTTACTTTTTATAACGAAAAAAAAAATCTTAAAAATATCATTTATTTGAACTAGCATAAAAAAAAATTCCACTAAAAACAAAAGAAACCATATAAAAAACAGCCATCCTATACTGTAAGTAGATAGATCAACTGATTCAGTTACGTCTTCTGACGAGGGGTCTGCTTCTGTATTGTCTATCTAATCTGCTTCTATTGTCTATCTAATCTGCTTCTTCGTCCCAACTGTAGTCTAACACTAATATCGCGAAATTATTAAAAAAAAATGGAAAGATTAGATTATAAAAAATAATAGACAAAGAAAAGGAGATGTAAAATATAATAATTAGTATTTAGAAAAAAAAAATTATGACACTATATAATATTTATATAATATAGTAAAATTAGATAACTGTTCAGCTCAATTCCATACAAATTCTTTAAAGCTTAATCTGTAATCGAACTATAAAAAATAATTCCTAATTGTTTGTAACTAAAACCAAACTGTTATTTTTAAATTTAAAAAAAAAATGGCGAAGCAAACCATACAAGTTAAATTAGTTAGAACCGATTTACCACTTCCAGCATTTTTTAAATACCACTAATCCTGTAAACTAAAAATTGGTGGTGTCGCCACTGAATAGGAGACAGAAGTAACATAACATTAGGCACAGATGGACATGTATACTCAGCTGTATATTTCAAAACAGAAGAATAGAAACACAAGGAGTATGCTTCTAAAACTTTTGCCACTTAGGTGGTGCCTAGCTGGGCTCCATCCAGTACATAATCTTAAAAACTCAGATACAAAGGAAAACTTCTGATCTGGGTGTGCCTCACAGAAAAGAATAAAATAAAACTGAGCTTGTGTGGCCAACTAAACTTAAATACAATCCTTTCTTTCCACACAACTCAACATCAACTGACCTTGTGTCCCTTATTCTTTCAAGGAAGCAAATACGTCCCGAAAAACACCCCAAAGAATGTTACGTCCCTTTCATGTGGTCTTAATAAATCGTTGGGGTCCAACCTTTCCTCCCATGGAATGATGAAATAGAAAGTTACATGTTTCAACAGAACGAACGAGAGGATAGCAAGGGGATACAGTTCTTGCACTCCGGTATTTTCACAAGACAGAACCGAGGCACGAGCCATAAATCTCCCAACTCTGTCAAGGTCTCGACTCAAGAAGATTGCACAGCCAGCCTCTGAAGATGCTCGAAGAACACTTGAAGACTGACATCGTCTGTGAAAATCATTTCTGTCCCAGCTGCCATCTCATGAGCATTACTATACGTAGCTGACGGGTTCAACTTTGCTAATAGGAATCTTGCCTGCTCAAACATGTACCGAAACAATGAAACAAATTTAGTACCATGAGAGATGAGTTAGAGGAATCAGTTTCCAGTACACTGCTTTAACAATGCATCCCTTATCGTGATATACTGTTTAGTTGAAATTGTCTGATAGGAAAAAAATTATCGGCAAATTTTACTACTACCAAAATTACAGAATGATACAAAAACCTCCGGTTAATGGGGAAACATTTAAGAAGCCAGTAAAAGCAGCCAGTTTCCACCTTGGCTGACCTAGTTCCAGCTAAATTTGGTTTCAAACATTGAGGGTCTCTGGGGAATCTTACTTCGGTGGATGGTTTGGGTCATTGATCAAGTCATCAAATGTGAAACTTGACTCATGGAAACACCGAGACCACTTTGAAACTAGGAGAGAATAATGGAAAAGGAAATACCAGATAATGCTTCAAAAAGGAAGTTGTTTTCAAGCTTCTACTTGCTTCTTTCCCAGGTCCATGAGCAGCCTTAGTGTCAAGGCAGACTATTGTGGAGAGTGTTTACGCAGAAAACTAGCCGCCGTGCCCCCGTCTTGCACGTGGGTCATTGTGAAAGATTGAGAGTTTGTAATTTACTTTTTTAACCTTTTTAACTGTTTTAAAAGAGATACAAAGAATTAAAATATCAAATTACTTCGTGTTTTTTTGTAAATAAAATAAAATGTCAAAAAAAGGCTTCACCAACTTGGGTTTTTCCTCATTCTAATAGTATAGATATATTTGCTTGGATCAAAAGCATGGGGAAATACATCGGTAGTTGAAGAAAAAGTACATCCATGCAAATTTGGTATCAAAAAGAAAATGAAAAAGCATGCATTGAATTGCAGGAAAAAATAACTTCAGAATACAAAAAGTAAAAGCATATCAGGGCTACTAAAAGTTCCCTAGGGGCACCCAGGGGCGTAGCCTCATTCCCCCAATAAAGATACCAAAGGTCAAGTCCCCTTTTGACTTGTACATCATAAACTAGGGCATATCAAAGTGGATAGCTTCACTTGCTGACAGACATACTGCAACTTTGTGGCCAGATTCCAAGGGATGAACTTTCAATGCCAAACCATGCAAATTTAGGGTATCTTATGAGGGTTCTTTCACTATGCCTGAAGACCTCAATTTCATATTTACATTTCTTACGATGTTCCCATGAAGTTAATCATAGTTTCGTAGACATGCATATACACAAGTAGGTTGCTAAATTCTTAAAATCTTTTTTTATTATTATTTTGAACCTAATTTTGTCTTCAAATACTTGTCCATGCTTGACTCAAATCACACACTGCAATATTACAGGTACAAAAGCTATTTAGGTTCGCCTGAAGAAGATGTACAAAAAGGAAAAGATTAAAGCAAGGATCACAAGGGAATTTGCCTTGGGAGACAAGGATTAATGAAAGGTGTAAGATTATGCCCAGGCACCAAGGTTCTGAATATCGTAGCGGGCAGAGCAACGGTTTTCATTGGTATGGTACGTACCAGTACCGGTAAAATACCAGATAACCATTTTAGATTTATCACTACAAAATATTATATATGTTTTTGAAAAGAAATATTGTCCAACAACAAATAATTGAAAATAGCATAACCATTTATCTAACATAATATTTCAATTCATCAGTCTAAATTATTTTTAGTTTCATTATGTATGATGAGATGACTAACTTGAAAGCAATATAAATTTAATATTCAATATATTTTTTTATAAGAAATTAGCATTGACTGGATTTAGAACTCTTTCTCTCTATGGCTTGTTAGGGTAAAAATTAAATAAAAAAAAAGAAAAGAAAAGAATAGAAGAGACAAGAAAAGAGTAAAAATTATTTTTCTAAGAAAATTTATTATGGACCAGTACATACTACGACCGGTACATACTACATACCTAGTATTCTCTGGTACATCAAAAGTTCTCTCTTGCTATTTACAAAATTCAATATATCTATAAGACAGTTTCTTATCTTTTGTTACATCTACTAAGTTTATTCATTTAGCCGTGTTTCCACCATTTTTGAATTTTAATTGAGATACCACTTCCGCCTTGCATGTAGTAAAATGCCTAGCCTACACATTGCTTTCAAAATAAAAAATAATGATAATAAAAATGAATGTAAGATTTAAAGAAATTTGGCTTTATAAACTAAGGGTACAACCCTTCATCCAAGTGCAGTATCTCTTAGTTTCAGCAAAGCCAGTAATGCTTTATGCTTTGTCTCATCACCTATTCAAAGTATCTCAAGAGTTCACTACTTCAGATTCCTAAGTAGATTACTGATTACCTACGCAGCACAGGAACCGGTTGGCGGTACGGGTAAGGGTACAGAAAGATGGCGCAATGTAAAAAATACGATATGAGTACAACAGGAATACGGTAACAAATTTCATTATCTATATATAACAATATATATAGTATTGTACTATATATATATATATATATATAATCTTTTGTCTTAGTTCAAAATCTAACTGATAAAGTAATTTTAGGCGTACCATTCATCTATCCTTTGTACCCATTTACAACAGATATACATGGCGTTACTACTAGACCTTTTGGTCAACAAGTAACTTTTAAATTTTTAACAAAACTCGATCAAAAAGAATTACAAAGACTAAAATATTATTCTATGTCCCCGTCTATTAATATATTGAATCAAAAAACAAAACAAATAAAAAATTTTAAAGAAGAAATAAAATACAAGCATATTAAAGAACAATTAACTAATCAACCCCTCCAAGCTAAAATAAAACAATTTCAAAACACACTCGAACAAGAAGCCTGTTCGACTTTACCTACGGCTTTTTGGCATAAGAAAAATCATTTAGTAACTTTACCTTACATAAAAGATTTTAGCGAACAACAAATTCCCACTAAATCTAAATCTATTCAAATGAATCCTAAAATCATAGAAATATGTAAAAAGGAAATTAATGAGTTACTTAGTAACAAAATATATA
>JAULJZ010167571.1:0-25139 GCA_032270985.1 Heliamphora pulchella
TCATATTCACTAATTAACCTATCAATTCTAGAATCTTTAACATCTTGTGTTCCTTCATATGTAATTTTTAATTTCTCTCATATTTTTTTAGCATTATTACATGTCATGATACGATTGTATTTATTAGCATCAAGAGCACAATATAAAGTATTCATAGCACTAGAGTTTATTTAAAGTAATTTCATATCATTTTCATTCATCTCTTCATCTAGTTTTGCAACTTCTCTTCCTTCAACAGTTTTAATGGAAATGAAATTACTTTGGACAATCACTTTCCAAACTCTCCAATCTATTTTTTGGATGAAAATTCTCATCCTTTGTTTTCAAAAGGTGTAATTAACACCACAAAAGATAGGAGGTCTTGTTGACAATTGACCCTCTCCAAAATGGGATACGCCTATACTTACCATAGATCTTTTCACAAAAACTTATTAAGTAAAAATATGACCTAAGCCCTGATATCAATTGTGAGTGTAATGTGATCCCAAGAGGGGGGTAAATTGGATATTTAAAAATTTCTTTCAAGATATTCAATTTTAAAGCATGCAATATATATTTTCTTGATCTTATGTGGATAAGCTAATATTCAATCAAATGTAAAGATAAAGAGTTTGAAGGTTAGAGAGATTGAAACTGAGATTTTTACAAGGTTCGACGCACCGGCCTACATCCTTGCCTCTAGCAACACGCTTGAGGATTTTCACTAGTCCCTCCTTATAGGTGGAGATACCTCTCTCATTCACAAGGCGGAGAAGGCTTTACACCAAGAGCGTACAAGCTCTTAAACCCAAGTGATATTTCTTCACTTGAAAGAAGGCCAAGACCAAGTCTTAATAATGTTTTGATGAAGAATGTGTACAAGAGTGGGCTTCTTCAATGAGCAAGTAAGTACAGCACTATAGCACACTAATTCACTCTCAAAGAATATATCAAATGAAGCTCAATGAGATTTTCTACGTGTTTCACACAAGTATGAGTAAGAATGTGAGATATAAGTGCTCAAGAATGAGTAGTAGATGAGTATATTCTTTGAAAAGCTTCTTGTGTCTTTTTGTATTGATAATATGGCCTCTTTATAACCAAAAACTCGAACTAGCCGTTGTGGCTGAAGTGTTCACAAAAAAACTAACCGTTATTCTGTCAGAACAGTACTTCAGCAACATTCAGTTGACTGAGGGCATATTTTTAGTCGACTGAACCTGTAAAATGGCCATTCAGTCGACTGGGTTTAAGGGGTCAGTCGATTGAACCTTTTAAGGTTCCTCAAATTGATTTTTCAGAATGTTTTTCAGTCGACTGATATTGAGATTCAGTCGACTAAACCATTGAGGTTCATCAAATTGATTTTTCAGTAGGTTTTTCTGTCAATTGAATTATGAATTCAGTCGACTAAACCTTTCAAGTTTAGATTTCAAACTTTGAAGATCATTTTATGAAAGTTTTGAATGAAAAGAAGATCTTTATGAGTTTTGATATGTTTAGAACACAAGGTAAACTTATTTAAAAAGTTTCTCAATCTAAACACAAGTTTAGTTCATTCATAAAACATTTTATCCTTTTAGAAAAGCGATATGCATGAGTGATATATTTTCACTTTTAGTTTTCTATGAGCTTCAAAGGATGTATTGAAAGAGTAGTAAACTTACATTGATCCTATCTTTGTAATACAAATGAAACCTTAAACTAAGTCTTCAATCCTTCGTCTTTTGTATTATTCTAATAACTTGTTATTGAAGCATTTGACTTGAATATGCTTCATGGTTTTGACCTTGTATCTTTAATTATGCTTAACATGTGTTTCTTGTAAATGGTCTCAATTTTCATAATTAGATACTTTAGTTTTTTATCATCAAAAATGGTCGTTGAAGCCTTGTTAGGCCAACACAGCCAAGGAGGCCATTTGGCTCAGGAACTTCCTGTTGGATCTAGATGTGGTACCTTCAGTTCAATCGGCTATTACACTTTGGGATTGTGGGAGCCTAATTACATGCATAAATACCATAAATCTGATGATATATGAAAGTGATGTGATGATGGGTTAGGGTTTTGAATTAACCATATGAATTGGGTGAGTTTTTAAAACCACAAGATGTGATTAGGGGTTTTAATCTAATTTAACCCAAATATGTGAAGCATATGAAATTGAAAACATGCAATGGATGTTAACCCTATGTGTATTGAGTGTTGACGAGAGAAATCATAATTGGGTTAGACTCGTGTTTAGGATTTTGATTTGATAAAATAAAAGGACTGATTTTGGATCTATAGATCGTTTAAGTTGTGCTTAAAGAGTTTTTCGGTGAAAGATTGAAAAACTGCGCAGATTGGGAGACCAATCCATCGGCTAATAACCAAGAACAAGGCGTTAGTCGTAGCAGGTTATAGAACGCACTGTTACTTGGCGACCCTCGCGTGGCCCTGTCGATAGCATTGCGGCATGAGTCTATAAGCTCATCCGGCGTTGGTTCTTAGAATATAAACCACGAGTTGGTTGAGATATGAAAAGAAGTGGATAAAGCGTGTGTGCGTATGCATGCGTTTATGGGAATTGAGAACTTGCCATGGGTGGATTGAATGGAAGATAAAAGACTAAGTAATGGGTTGTGTGTGAAAATAGGTTTACCTTTACATATGAAAAATCGATTATATGAATGGAATTTTTGTTGAAAATAGAAATTGGGTTTTGATAAAACTATGTGTTGCATCTCGCATAACCATCCTCGCATGCTATGCACATTTTTATTGTTAGTCAATTTTCTTCGAGTTTCGACTCATGTTGTACAAACCATTTCAGGTGATAGTATGAAGAAAGTCTAGGAGTAAGGAAAATGGTCTCGAGACCCTTTTTGAAATTGTGGATAGAATTACATGTTTATCATATCATCTTTTGAGAGTTAAAGGTTGTAAATCTAATTCATGTTGAATACTTTGGCTAGTTGTATTCGAATAGGAGTAACCCTAGTTGTAGGGCCCTAAGTCCATGATCTCATGTTCTATATGCATGTAAGGACGTTCAATTATCGTTTTAGATGTTATTCATGGGTGTTGTTTTTATATTAGATGTATAAAATTATAAAAATTCAAGCTTTAGGGTTGAAGACGGTTGTTTCCCATCCAAATGTATGTCTTACTTCCATTTTGGCTTCTTTGGAGAAAGCATGTTTTGATTATTGAAAACCAGATATTCTCAATACTTAGAAAAAAATTTTGGTTTTTGGGCAGAAAACAGATTGCCAATTCTCCTCTCGAGTGATGGAGGGTCCGCTCGAGTAGAACCCTGCTGGACAAAATTTTTGATCTTTTGTTATAAAAAGAGGATTTGATTAGCATCTTTGGAGCATTCTTTGAGGCATAAATCGACCTATTTTGAGAATTATTTTACAAGTGAGTTCACCATTTTTTATCTTTACTTTTAACAAGAAATTTGGAGATTTAATTCCTTTTTCACAAAGGAATTAATAAATTTGGAGAAATTTGGTTTTAATTCTTAAATCGGGTTCTTTTTTTAGTAAATCACATGGATTTTCATTGTTCCAAAATTGAGGTGTGAGATTATAGTACAATAATAATCTTAATCAATTTATGATATAATTATGTTAATTTAAGATTTTAAATGAATTTAAATTTTCATAGGATTTAAATTTTGATCAATCAAAGTTTAAAATATAAATATCAAAAATATAAAATTAGTTATATTAAGATAGTAACTTAAACCCATTAGTGATAACATCAATATTCAAATTTGAATCAATCAAGATTTGAATTTGAACGAATCAAGATTCCAACTTACCACCAAATTGTAACACATGACGATTTGATATTAAAATATTATAAATTCTTAAAACTTCCAAATGACACTTCAAGCATAAACAAATCACAACCTTATGTTTATATAATAGAATAGACGTGTCTTCTAAAATTAATAGTGATCTCGATTTACCTATTTTCACTATCTTTGGCTTATCATATTTATCAATTATTCTACCTTTAAGTGCCCTATTCTCATTGCTATTTGATGCTGTGGCCGAACCATCTCCAATTACCGTCACGTAGCACCACAATTAGCTACTATATGCATTCATACCTCCGATAATCTTTTGGGTGGCTTTCCTTCGGGTTGCTTGCCAAACATTGTTAAATTTTTGAATATTAGAAAAATTAACATTTTAAAAATTATATATAAACTTTGAGACTTAAAAAACACACAATATTTTATTTTATATAATAATATAGATATGATATGTTATCCCATTTCGTTGCATATAAAATAATTTAATTTTTTTTTTGTTTTCACCCCTTTTGGTGTTCTCTTATTTTGAAATTGTATGAACTTTTTAGTTTGACAAAAATACCCTTTATTACTTTATTTTTTGTAACTATTTCAATTTTTACATATCTAATTTTCACATGTATTGTGTGTGCCCAAACATTAGTTATTCAAATAAGCAAATGAGATTAATCTTTCAAAATATTCTCAAGAAATTAAAATAAAAAAATTAAAAATATAATAATATATCTTTAAATTTATATGCAAGCTAAATTAATTTTATAAATAAAATTATAATTAGCATAATAATAAAAAATTACATTACTATAACCATTTTCCTCTTCTTTATGAATTTGAGAGTGTATGAACTAACTATTTTAATAAAGATGAAATTTAAATTGAATTAGGGCCAAATTTAAAATTTTTATTTACATTATATAGAAAAACTTTAATAAACGTAATTTTTATTAATAAATTATAATAAATAAAATTATAAAATTCTTAAATTATCTAGTTTCTATAAAAGGCCTAAAAACATATTTAATATTTATTAATTTTATTTGTGCTGGTGGATTACTAATTTTATAACCTAAAAAGTCCAATTATTTAAAACACGAATAAATTTTTTTCTTAAAAAAAGGTTAAGAAGCTTTTGTAGAAAAGCAAACAAACTGGTTAAAAGCATATTTTTTAGGGAAAAAACTGTTTTTTAAAGAGAGTAGAAACAAAGCTTTTAAATAAGTCGCTCAAATGTTGTAAACATCGCACCAAAAAGAATATTAGAACAGACAATACGTAAGACCACAACTATTCATTTGATTGAGATTTTATCAGTATAGTTGAGGAAGAATAAAATTACAAGCTTGGAGCCCAGCTCAAGCCAGACAAGTCCAAGACTTGTCTTAAAAGACCAGACAATTAAGTGCAAAGCCCACAATACTCAGGCCCAAGTTAGCCCCAGACAAACCAGATAATTCAAAGAGATTCCATTCCTGATACAAATTGTTCAGGAATAGAGAATCTAGTATCTTAAAGCAATTCTGATTGCCTCTGGACAAGGAAAAATCTCAGAAAAAGATGAGAGGTTCCTAGGAGGGCTCAACCTCTCTCGTTCTTGATCCCTATATAAAGGACAGTATTTTCTACCCACAGGTTCGCAATTCTGAACCCAGTTCTTGACTAGAAGCCTTCCATAAAAAAATTTAACTTGAACGTCGCAGTGCTTCCCAGTCAAACCAGGTCGAAAAGCGCTAACGGTATTCTTTGTCTTGTAGGAGTTCGGCAACAGCGTTAACAGCCTCCAGTGAATTCGGCAACTAGGAGTTCGGTCCATATTCTGTTCGGGGTCATCATATTTGAACTGATTTGTTTGAATCTGATTATCTCATCCAGTTTACAATGCGCACAATTTGGCGGTGTCTGTGGGAACGACGATCTCGAACCAACAGAACCGTGAGCCAGACTCCTACTGGATTCACTGGAAGCCATGCTAGAGGGCAAAGAGAAATCCCTCAGAGATCTATACCAATTATTCTAGAGAAACCAAGGGCCTCCAGAATCCCTTCCGAGATTCGAAGACGAAGAGATGATGCCTCACACAACGGGAGGCGTTTGCATTATTCTACCACCAGTTCTAGAGGAGAACGATCTGCTCCTCCATCTTCAGGAGAAAGAGGAAGGCTAGAGGTGAGGTTGGCCAGGTGAGATAGGATCATCAATAACCTCGAGGAAAGAATGGAACAATGTGACAGGAAAATTGATAAGCTCAGGCGAATGATCCAGAGGTAGAAAACCCAAAGGGAATCACGCGTGAGGCAAAGAGAAAGTCCTGAACAAGAGGAGACTGAACAAAACCCAGAGTCCTACAGCCTGAGTCACCCTCAGAGGCGGAGGCGAATGGAACCCGAGGAGAACCTAAGGAGTTCTAGGTAAACTGACACTATTAAAGCTGAATCAGTTCGGCCAAGTCATCAAAGAGTAGCTCGGGCCAAGCTAGACCCTAACCAGGACCTGCGGTTATCGTTAGAAAGAAGAATGGATTCCAGAATGCAGCATGGTGGTGGCCAAACAGCCAAAGATGTAGCAAGAAGGGCCCTTAAATAGATCTCGGTATTACCATTAGTCGAGGTCATTGAGAATGCAGATCCACCACGTAAGTTTTCTCTGCTAAAGTTTAAGATGTACGATGGAAAGACAGACCCAGTGAGCTATATTCGGTAGTACAGACAAGAAATGGCACTCTGGACCAGGAATGATGCACTCTTGTGATCCATGTTCCCATCCAGTTTAGGAGAAACAGCCCTTAGTTGGTTCCATAAGTCGCCACCTCGCTCTTTAGTCAATTGGCAACAACTGGCTAAATCTTTTACTGCCCAGTTCATCACCAATAGTAAACATCTGAAGAGCTTTGACACACTGTTGTCCCTACGAAAGAATGATGGAGAGACAATTCGGGAATACGCTCGACGTTACTAGGAAACCTACAACGAAATAGAAGATTGCAACGAACAACTAGACATGGCATCCTTCAAAATACGACTGCCTCCTCAAAGTTGTTTGAGACAGTCCCTCACTAAAAAGACTGTCTCCACTACAACCGAGCTAATGGTGAAAATTGAGCAACATGCAAAGGTTGAGGAAGATATATGCTATGCCGAACAAAGTGTAGCATCAATCAAGCAGCCCAAGAGGAAGGATAAAGGACGAAAAGACCAGAATAGCATAAAGGAGTCCCAAGAGAAAAAGGAATCAACAGCCTACCAGGCCCTACAAACGGTATTCAAAGAACCCATGTATAAACTCCTGGACCAAATCAAAGGCAAGCCTTATTTTCAGTGGCTACCGAAGTTAATTGGGGATCCGAGCAGACAATATCAGAAGCGAAAGTGTCACTACCATCAAGATCATGGTCACCTCACTAGAGAATGCCGAACTTTCAAAAAGCACTTGGAGGACTTGGTATAAGCAGGGCACATGCTGAAATTCATTGACACCAAGAAAATTGCTCGGGAAGAAAGAAACCAGGTACAAAACTAGAGGCCCGAACAAAGAGATGCTCCTCTCAGAGTGGTAAGAATGATTCATGGCACTGTGCAGCCAATCACCTGAGCAGTTGTTCGGCACCAAACCAGGGCTATGGCCCACACTATGAAGGTGGAAGAGGGTAAAGGTTGAAAAACAGAAGAGGACTCCAGCCAGAGCCAGACAAAAGGGATTAACTTCTCAAATGAAGACCTCAAGGGGAAACACCAACCCCACAATAATGCCTTGGTGCTAACACTATGCATTGCCAACTATGATGTAATGCGAGTATTAGTAGACCAGAGAAGTTTGATTGACATCATGTACTACAGTTTATTCCAGAAAATGGGGTTAAAGAACTCGGCACTCAAGAAGTGTATGACTCAACTGATCGGCATTGGCACAGACCCTGTGTGGCCAGTAGGAAGGATAACTGTACCAGTGAAGGGAGGGCCTGCAACGGTAAACACTAAATTCCTAGTTGTCAATCAACCTTCTACTTATAATGCTATTGTAGGTAGAACATGGATACATAGCTTGGGAGCGGTTCCCTCGACCTACCACCAATCCCTCCAGTTCCAGATGGGTAAGGAGGTGGTCGAGATCAAGGGGGACCAACACACAGCAAGGCATTGCTTCTTAGCCACAATGAAGACTTAAGAGCAGTACCCATAGGTGAAAGCCATAGAGATGGATGATGGCCCTACCATTTATGACTACTGCTGAATAGCCGAAGAAAAGGTGGTTGAGGACTTGAAGAAGATCAGTATCTCCCTAGAGGATCCAGATCGGTTCTTCTTGCTCGGGACAAGTATGATAGAACAAGAAGAAGCCGAACTTATGCAATTCTTAAAAGAAAATATGGACGTCTTTGCATAGACACCCTATGAGATGCCTAGAATAGATCCTGCAATAATTAGTCATCGATTAAATGTGGATCCCCAAAGGAAGCCAGTAATGCAAAAGCTTAGGAAGTCTACCCCACATCATGTAGAAGCAGTGGTAGAAGAGGTTCAACTGCTAAAAGAGGCATAAGCAATCAAAAATATTTATTATCCAACCTGGTTGGAAAACACCGTAGTAGTCAAGAAAAAGAATGGAAAATGGCGAGTATGTGTAGACTTCACTGACCTAAACAAATCCTGCCTCAAAGAATGCTTCCCCCTGCCTCGAATAGATCAGCTCGTTGACTCAACTGTAGGGCATGAGAGGATGAGTTTTTTAGATGCATATAGAGGGTACCACCAGATAGCCATGTACCCCACAGATATGGGGAAGACAGCCTTCATTACTGCTCAGGGTATTTATTGCTATTGAGTGATGCCATTCGGACTCAAAAATGCAGGAGCTACTTAACAAAGACTTGCCTCCAAGATATTCGGGGATTTGATCGGCAAAACCATGGAAGTCTACATCGACGACATGGTAATAAAGACCAAACATCTGAGCAAACACCTGGACGACCTGAGGAAGACCTTTGAAATCCTCAAAGCTTACAAGCTAAGGCTCCATGCTTCTAAGTGCGCCTTTGGAGTAAGCTCTGGGAAGTTCCTAGGCTTCTTAGTGACTCATAGGGGAATAGAGGTAAACTCTGAACAGATCTCGGCCATCCAGAATTTAAAGAGCTCGTAGAACTTGAAAGAGGCCTAGAAGTTGACAAGGATGGCTACAGCACTCAATCAGTTCATTAACCGAGCATATGATCGGTGCTATCTATTCTTCAAAGCAATGAAGAGAGCCAACCGAGCATCTAATAGGTGCTATCTATTCTTCAAAGCAATGAAGAGAGCCAACCAGTTCGTTTGGGATAAAGAAAGTGAGAAAGCCCTTACCGAGTTGAAACACTATCTTTCTTCCCCACCATTACTAACAGTGCCGAACAGCGACGAAACATTATTTTTATACCTCGAAGTGTCAAGCCGAGCTGTCAGTGCTGTGCTTTTGAAGGTAGAGGAAAAAATCCAAAGGCCAATCTACTGTGTGAGTAAGGTGCTTCTTAATCCAAAAACTAAATATCTTCCCTTAGAGATGCTGGCCTTGGCCCTTGTCATCGCATCTCGTAAGCTAATCCACTACTTCAAAGCTCATCCGATCAAGGTAATCACCCAACACCCTCTCCAGGCATTACTTCGAAAAGCAAATTTTTCAGGAAGCGCTGCAAGGTGGGCTGTTGAACTTGGGGAGCACGATATCTCGTTCTGCCCAAGGACAGCCATAAAAGGTCAACTCTTGGCTAACTTCATTGTCGAATTCAGCCAAGAAAAGTGTTCAACTGATATTGGGGGCAAGTTATCGAACAAGCTGCTTTAAATGACAGAGATTCAGAGATTACATGGAGGCTGTATATGGATGGTTCGTCATGCCACAAAGGTACTGGAGCAGGGAATGTACTATATAGCCCTGATGGAGTCCTCATAGAGAAGGTTGTTCGTCTTGACTTCTAAGCCACTAACAACAAAGCTGACTATGAAACCCTTTTATCCGGACTTTGAGATGTCAAGGAACTGAAGGCCTAGAGAGTCAAGATATTTTGTGACTCACAACTGGTCGTGAATCAGTTTAAATAGGAATACGCAGCTAGGGACGACAGAATGCAGGCATATGTTCGATTGGCACAGCAACTAGCCTAGGACATCCCATGCTGCGAGATCATCCAGCTCTCATCCAAGGAAAATAGCCATGCTGACTCTCTGGCATACCTCGCATCAGCCGTCAGTTCTGAGGAAAAAAAGGATGATTTTTGTGGAAGTCCTTCAATGACCATGCATAATCACCACTGAAAAGGAGCAGATCTGCTGTTCAGAGATGGGACCCAGTTGGATAGATCCCATAAAAGACTACCTGATCAAAGACGAGCTTCCATCCGATCAAAAAGAAGCTCGGACGGTAAGAAAGAAGGCAGCTAGGTTCTAGGTCTCTTGTTCGGGGGATCTTTACAAGAAGTCCTTCACGATGCCCTACCTATTTTGTGTTCACCCGAACAAAGTTCCGGATCTTTTGTTTGAAATTATGAAGGGATATGTGGCAGCCACATAGGTGGGAGGTCTCTAGCCCATCGAGCAATTTCTCAGGGCTATTTGTGGCCTTATATGAGGAAAGATGCGGAGCAGTATGTCCAGAAGTGTGAGAAATGTCAAAAGTTCAGTCCGAATATACACGTCCCAGCTGGGGATCTCTCACCACTGATCAGCCCTTGGCCCTTCGCACAATAGGGGTATGATATAGTGGGTCCCTTCCCAAGGGCCACATAAAATAGAAAATACCTACTCGTAGCTACGGACTTCTTTACCAAATAGGTGGAAGCTAAACCCTTGGCAAATATCAGAGGCGTCGATGTCAGAAAGTTTACATGGAAAAATACCATTACTCGGTTTGGCATTTCCCGAGCAATCATCTCTGACAATAGGATTCAGTTCGACAGTTCGATATTCCAGAACTTCTGCGCAGGTCTGGGTATCAAGAATTACTTTTCTACTCCGGCATACCCACAGAATAATGGATAAGCAGAAGTCACGAACAAGACCATCATTGATGAACTCAAGAAGAGATTGGATGCTGCTAAAGGAAGACGGGTCGAAGAACTCCCTTCAGTCCTATGGATATACCGAACAACCCCAAGGAGATCTATAAGTGAAACTCCATTTTCCCTGGCCTATGGGGTAAAAGTAGTTATACCCCTAGAGGTCAGATTACTAACAATCCGAACAAAGGTCAGTACTCCCGAGATAAATGCAAAAGCCCTGGCCATGGATTTAGACCTAGCCAAAGAACGATGAACATTGGCAGCCATTAAATTGATAGCCTACCAGCAAACTCTTGCCAAAGGATATAACAAAACGGTCAAACATCGTGAGTTCGATGAGGGAGATCTAGTCTTAAGAAAAGTCCTCGGTCACATGAAGGACCCAATTCATGGGAAGCTCGATCCGAACTGGAAAGGTCCATACATGGTTACTTCTAAGGCTGGCACTGGGGCATACCATCTAAAAGACATGAGTGACAGGGCCGTTCCTAGGCCATGGAATGCAAATAACCTCCGCAAGTTTTATGTTTAAGTTTTTTGTAACTTTTCATTTTTATAATAAAACGCCATTGTTTGATAAGAACTCTTTCCTTTCAATTACTCCTCTTTCAAAGTTTTCCCCACATGATCTCCTGAACAAAAACTTAGGGCACCTCGAGTATAGTATATATCCTCCAGTTAGTAAGTTCAAAGTCCATCCGAACTAACCTAGCCCCTTGTATGGAAGTTGATCCCATACTTGGGATGAATAAGCCTAAAATGGCTAGGTTCAAAGTCCATCCGAACTAACCTCACCCTTGTATGAAAGTTGATCCCATACTTGGGATGAATAAGTCTAAAAAGGCTAAGTTCGAAGTCCATCCGAACTAACTTAGCCCCTTGTATGGAAGTTGATCCTATACTTGGGATGAATAAGCCTAAAAAGGCTAAGTTCAAAATCCATCCGAACTAACCTAGCCCCTTGTATGGAAGTTGATCCCATACTTGGGGATGAGTAAGCCTAAAAAGGCTAAGTACGAAGTCCATCCGAACTAACTTAGCCCCTTGTATGGAAGTTGATCCTATACTTGGGATGAATAAGCTTAAAAAGGCTAAGTTCAAAGTCCATCCGAACTAACCTAACCCATAGGCCTAAAAAGGTTAAGTCCGAAGTTTATCCGAACAGAATTACCCCCTTACATGGAAGTTGATCCCATACTCGGGAAGAAATAGCCTGAAATGGCTATCTTAACTAATTCGGCTCTTAGAACAGAAGATTAATCCAAAAATGACTTCAAGTTTTCAAAACTAGTACAAATATATAAAAGAGAGATGAAAAGAGTTTTTCATAAATAAAGGGGGCTAAGACCCCTGAAGCTACAAAAAGGCCCCACTGGGCAGTACAGATAAGCTGAAAGGAGAAGAGAAAAGCAAGTCCCTTAAGGAGCAGAAAGGAAGCCTTCGGTGGTCTCAACCGGAGTCCCCACCTTTTCAGCGGCCACGGGGGCAGTTGCCTCAACCTCAGCATCCACTTCTATGATGGCCTCCGTAGTGGCTACCTCAGTTCCTACCATCTCTTCTTCAACTTGTTTGCTCGGGAGGGGGACCTCTGAATACAAGGGGGAAGTTACCTCAACCACAGCGGCTTTGAGAGAAGCTTTCCATGCAAAACCAAATATGATGTCCTGAAGGCTAAGGATCTACGACTTGTAATCTTCAATAGCTTCGGCAACCCTAGCCGAATAAGACTTGGTTACCTCCTCCTTTACCATGGCCAGTTCAGCATCAGCCTTGCTGAGAAGGGCCTGCGAAGCGATTAAGGCCTCTTCCTTCTCCTTTAATTGCCTCTTCAAGGCCAAATCAAACACTTCCAGCGCAGAAAGACAAGCCTGAGCAGCACTGAGCACCTTATCTTTTGCTCGGATGCTAGCCTCCAAAAGAGCCGTTGGAGGTACGAGTGGTTCTTCTCACAAAGCTTAACCAGCTCGACCTCCCTTTCCTCCATTCTCTCCATAGCCGCCACCAAACGTTGGAGGCCCTGCACATCAAGGGAACAAGAGAGAAAGATCAAGCAAGGAGACAGTGGATACAGATGACCGAAGTAAGAGTTCCGAGGAATACCTGGACTGAGTGACAAATAGAAGACTTTACTAAGTGCTCATGGGGGAGCTTCCGAACTTCCTCCATATCACCTGGTAAAAGTAGGGCCTTTGACAGCCCAAAAGCAGTTTTCGGGGACTTTGTCTAGTCTTCAAGAGTGATCATTCGATCACCTTTCCTCAGCTCGGGGGTCCAATGCTCGGCCCCCGGTGGTTACTGCAATGGCCTTCTCCTTCTCCTTTTTCTCTCCCTTTCTCTCTCTCTCTCCTCTCCTTCTCTTTCTCTTCCTCTATCTCCTTCCCCTTGCCTGCTACCTTTTCTTTGGGCAAGGAGCCTCTAGCTTTCTTCAGCCTTTTTAGGGGAGGCTGCAATGAGCCCTTAGAAATCTGGGTGGCCCCTTCATTCAGCTCGGTAGTAAGGCCCATCGTAGGCGCCGACACCACAGTAACTTTCCTCTTCGAGCCCCCAAGGGTGAGGAACTCGCTAAGGTTAGTAGTCGAAACCTTCCTTTAAGCCATCTCAGAAATGTCCTCAAAGATTGAGGAATCAATGGAAGAGGAAGAAGAAAAAATGATAGTATACCCCGATGTTGAGGGCCCGAGCTCGTAAAAAAGGAGCGATGGCTGTGCGATTGTTACTAGTCTCTCTGCCCTTATGAATGGAAAGACGACAACCTCTGGTACCTCGGCTTGGTTAAAAGCAGCAGCAGCAACTAGAACTCCCGACGTGCTTGGCCTTATAAAACTCTAATACATCGAAATATATCTCAGTAATATGTGGGCAGGTCGGCGCAACCTCCTTTGCTCGAGAAGGCCTTCGAATGCCCAAACTTTCTTTGGGTCCTCAATATGGACACCGGGCAATGGTCCATGAGCAGGATTGTTAGCAATACCACCTGTGCCGAACAGAGAAAATCATCAGAATACATAAGGCAATAGAAAGTTGAGTAAGGCATAACAACAAACATGTCAAAGGGGGAACTACTAAGTCCTAGTCTGTTTTTTTGCGGAATGGTGAAGATGTCTTGTTCTTGTCACGACCCAAACCCGGGTCCGTGATCTAACCCCAAACATATCATACATAAACTTTATCTATTGGTAATATTCCAAGACATAAGAAACATTGAATATAACATTAAACAGACTTACAAAACGATTAAAGTTCCAAAATTACATTCCCTGGTTTACCACAAATGTTTGAGGTAACATTCAATAACACTTTTATTTCATCACTTCCATTTTCTTATGTACAACAAAAACAAAGACAATGTAACTTCATCTATTGGTCCTTCCCAAAAGCATCCATAGGTTTGGTGCCACCCCACTCTTCAGAACCTAAAATGGTTTGATATATATATATACATGAGCTGAAACTCGTATGATAAAGATTAACTCATATATAATGCATGAATTGTGAGGTGTGATGGGTATAACCGAAATAAATATTCACATAATTCAAATCCTTTCCTTTTTAACACACACTCACGCACACAAACGTACTTCCATTTATCTCTTTGTTTTCTATCCATAAATCATTCATTTTAATTTTCCAATTTTCACAAAACCGTATTACTTCTAATGAATCGGTGTTGGGCGTAACTTATAGAAACCCCTCCCTATTACTCCCAATAGGCTACACGTAGCCATTGGGTAATAGATAGCTCTATAACTCACCACGACACAACACTACGTTTCGGGGGCTAACACGTGGGCACGTGGTCCCCATCTTGCCCAAGTTTTCGGTCTTTCACCGCAGACCCGCTAGGCCAACTTAATCCACATCAATCCATACGGTTCATTATTGGTTAAAAATGTGGGAATCCAACCCACAAATGGTTCATCTCCCAATTATTGCCATAATACACCATTTTAAGTCCAAATCCAATTTTTCATTAAATTTCCACATCACATACATCACAACTTTCATTATAAAATTCCTCATATTTCATAACGTTTCTACCATGTGACCCAATACCAAAAACACAAGGTTCATAGCGAAAAGATCACATTATTTTAAAAAGGTAGCACCCATTATGTATGTGTATACGTATAAATTTGAAACCCACGTTTATTGTAATAGAAAGCCCAATCAACCGATCCAATGCATGCCTTCCAACACAATCTAGATATATATTTAGGTGTGCCATAAGCTCAAGGGATTAGAAGTATAGTAAAAATGGCCAATAATAAAGAAAATAAGTTTTTCTAAAGCATTTGGCTAAAAATGGGTAAAAAATAGTTATGAAATCTTGGCATACTCTCACTATTTTGATCATAACTTTTTCTACAAAAAGAATTTTCTTGTGAGAGTAGTCTCGTTGGAAAGAGGACTTCTGGGACTTCGATTTAAATATAAAATTGACCCCATTTAGAGTCCAGATGAGGGAGATACACTAATTTGAAAATCAAAATTTTGACCAGTGAAACAAACCACACAATAGACCGATCGATCGGTCTATCCAGCAGTCTGGACTGCAGAAAATACCGAGAACAGCTCTTGACCGCTTGATAGACTGATCGATCGGTCCATCAAGCGGTCTTGCACCGAAAATTGATTTTTTCCTAAGTTTTGAAGGTAATCTAATATACAAAAACATGGAATCTAAAGTCTCATCAACCTCTTTTCTCACAACATTTCTTCAAAACCATGGTTAAATCATTTCTCAAAACTCCCATTTTCATCAAACCCAACTCAAATCACACACAAATCCATGAATTTGTTAATCAAGTATGAAATCAACTAGGATTTATTCATACAAGTAAAGTATCAACCCAAATCAATATAAAGCATATGACAAAATCTAAATCCTACCTCAATTAGCTCAAAACCTTGAGATTCCATCACTTTCTTCCTCCTAGGGTTGGAGTTTTGCTCCTTGATGTTTCCTCGTGTTTCTCTTGCTAAATAAACATTGCTCCTTTCTTTGCTGCCTCCAAACAAGCCTTTAATTTCACCAAATTGAAGGGAGGCGAGAGCTTGGATCCTACTATGGTTGGAAGAGCAAAAGAAAGGAGAAATGGAGGAAGAAGAAGAAACCGACGGGGAGTGAAGGGGGGGTCTTGGGTTTTAATCCTCTCTCTCTAATTCTCCATGCTTCTAGAAAATATCTTAGGGCCTTGTTTGGCTAGTTCTCTTTATTTTCTTCTCTTCTAGATTATGCTCTCCTAATCCATTTTCAGTTTAATTCAATTCTATTGACTCCATATTCTATATCCTATACTTACAACTTAGTTTAACCCCATATTACAAAATTTTAAGTAAATATTCTATAATTAACCATAAATTATCATCGTAAATCATCTCCAGTAATTTAATTATATTAAAAGAATTAATCGAAAATTAAAAGCGTACCGAGTCTCTACAACCTTTCTCCCTTTTGGGAATTTCGTTCCCGAAATTCGTCTCACGTCACACCCAACTTTCCTTTAATCTTAATATCTGGCCACATGATTTGCTACTCGTTCGGTCAATATAGCATCTCTCTTATTTTGCATTCTTGATCGTTCTTTCAAAACGATATGACTCAAGGATGCTAACACGACTCTGTTACCATCAGGCTTAACTTTCGAACGCCAATCTTTCACAAACACTAGAATCATCTATATTTCATCAGACCAGTCACAAAGTTGTACTCATAGCGGGTGGTTTGATTAACCTAAAATGGTTCATCGTTTAGCATGATATCCACTCTTAACCGAGATCAACTCCAAAGCTGGTTTCTACCACTCTTTTATAGATCACCGACTATCCCTCTATGACCACCATCTTATTCCATATACACGTTCCCGAAGACTAAACCTTCTCAACAATAGCATTCTGCGTCACAGGTCTCACCACTGCTAGGATTCTCCTAACTTCGTCGAATCACGGTCTAACTCACTGCTGTACTCCAATGTATACCGAGGACCACTCCTCCGACCCAAACACATGTTGCCAAACTTAAACATTGTTCACAAGGGTTTCATGTGTTATCCCAAAAATAACCCGAGCCCTTACGGCCAATTAACTACCACAAACTTAAAATCATATCACTACTTGTACGGCATTATTTAATTCCTTCAACTATCAACACTAACACAGCCACCTGAACTCTGTGAGTCACTAGGATTAAGCGCACCTCATGAATCAAATGTTTCATCGGTAATCACTTACTTATACAGACTGAATCACATCCCTTATCATGATGCCTTACACTTACCCATCGGTCTCTCGAGTCTACAACACCTCAAACTAGACAATTTATGATCTTTCGTATTTACATTACCCCACTCATCGACATTATCATGCGCATTCACATCTTCCCTTTAAACAGTCGAACCACTCTTCACACATTAAAGTTTTGAGAAATCCAAAGCTCCAAACATAACACATTTCTAGACTCACAAGAGCCTATCAAACCCCTGATGTAAATATTCCAGCCGTAAAGTTCCAACCAAGAACAAGCTGCACACCACAGGTAACGATTCTTGGTTAATCAGGGAAGAAAAGAATTCTATGTCTCGACACTAACTCCTTCGTCAACAAGGACAAACGTTCCTGGTCTACCAACCCAATCTTCCAAGGGAACACAACTCTACAGAAAATCCACAAGGAACTCGGCCCTCCAATCACCTGATTCTGGTAGTATCCATTTCCTAAGGCACAAACTCACAGGTCACATCACGGATACTAATCTACGGGGACTCCCATTTCCCCAAAATAGCCAAGCCAAGAGTCAACCAACGATTCTAACAGTTACACCTCACCAAGGTGAAACAACCCAAACACTATAACTGTTCGCGAGACAACCGTATCTTCTCCATAAGAAAGAAACGGTTAATCAAAAACCATGATCCAACCTCAACATACTCTTGTAAATTTCACCTTGAAGCTGTATTGACCATAGTCACACAATTGCTGTCGACCTCGACCATGCTACTAGAACATCCGCCACGCTAAGCTCTCAACTCTCAGACCTCATTCTACACATCCCATAGGACTACAAACTCATCATCAGTCATACACGGGAACACAACACCAACATTCCCATCGCGCCAAGACCTCACTTCACAAGGTTGCACTTCACTGACCTAATTTCCATTAGGCAAATCACGGCTATATCACAACCTTAAGCCCACTGTCCAAGCAACTTACGTAGAAAGCGCACGACACCAAACAAAATAAAATCTAATCCTGAAACCTTTCATCCAAAGATAATAATAACTTCCATGATCCTGCAGACGCTTCCTGCATTCTCGCTCCCAGGTACATATCTTTTGCAAACATCTTAACCCACGGTTTCTCACCTATCACCCCAGGCCATTCAAACCACACGGTACAATGTTGAATCTTATTACTCTGCACTTCGTTCCCATTGGCAAACAACTTACCCACCTCTGAACCTAAGGTCAAACATAAACAACTTCCAGATTTATCCCACTCAGGATACACCGTCTCAGCACTAAGCTAACCACACAACCGAACCCTTCTATGGTCCTTTCAAACCTCATACACCCGGGATGGTTCCCAAACACGATCTCTTAATCATGAGGATAATGACCAAACCATGGGCCTACATTCTCGTAGGAATCCCACATAACTAATACTCAAGAATCTCACCGCATAAACAACTCAATCACTAAACTCCCTTAGGGATCTCACGAGAGTTAAAGCTATCGACCCTTTGTACAAATCAGGTGACCTTTCCAGAAACGTCACTCAAAATGCTTAGGTTTACAGGGTAAGGCAAATGGGCTCTTTAAGGAACTACAGTGGATACAACCACACTTATACAACCCCAACGTTTAACTCCCACTAAGGAAGAGCAATCACATTGTTCAACCAACCACAAAACATCTCTCCCGCTAGGAAGACCACAAGTCGCGCGGCTCTACGCTCTCGCTCCACATCACTACCTCTTAGGGCCACCATTACACACTGATTATATCATTCATCGCACTAGGTCTTCACACTTAGGTCTCTACCCAATCACATTAATGATCGCCCACTCCTTCACATCTCAACGATACATCACACGCGTCTATACGACCCTCACCGATTAACCACCAAAAATAACACTACATATATTCGCATCATTTTAGGACATCTCCTCACAGGATTGTAGCACATCAACTCGATTTTCTATAGGTAGGTAACAACCAGATGGGTAAGCAAAACCCATGCCACAGTCTTTAACTTGCGGCTCCGGTACACCCATCAGAAAACACAAACGCTCAATTGAGAACACCCCTCTTATGTCACTATACGAATACCACCAGCACACAGCTATTCAAACATAAAAGCGACTACATACAATATAGACAAACAAACCTTGCCTACCGACTCCAAACCAAGCGGCGCCACCCTATTACTTACCCCTAAGGGTAAGACAACATCACCATCTTTGGATCTTATGCCAAGTCACACACTACCAACATCATTTTTTCATGGGATCACCTCACACAGACACGTCATTCTAAGACGACCGAGTCAGCTTTACCAACAACATTTATCACATGCCCCACAAACATCACGCACTCACACTCACATTCTCACCGAAAACTATGTAATTCACATTATCTTCCAATTATGAGAACAATAAATGAAGCCATAAACCTCTATTTTGAGAAAATTTCCGAATAACCTCAAACCATTGCTCGTTAAATCACAACCACCTCCGACGTACATCTCATCAAACGTACATGCACATCACTCGTTAACCGATCCATCGACAACATCTTAAATCCACCTACTCATTCCTCATACACCTTTGACTTCTATTAAGAAACAAGATTCAGCACCACAGCACGAGGAAAGCACAAGGGTCATCAAACTGACCTTCAAACCATAAAATACCACTGTGGTTACTAACAACACCCCTCAGGGTAAAGGACATTCCCAAACACCGCCTAAGCTTAAGCTTTCTGACACACCTTAGGCTGGAGATTATTACACTCCCATCTACCATGTTCCTGTCCACTATGCTCCCGTCCTTACCCAATCTCGGGGCCCACGGCTCATGACATAGCATGGCTCAAGGCATGGTACGGCTCATGACGTACATAATCCTCAACGCGTCCAAGGCCGCATCTCATATCCAACCACAATAAACAACCTCCAAGAGATTTTAAATACCCTACCATACTCATCTGTTAGGCTACTGGTAGCACAACACACACCAAACACTCAATGCTCATCTCACGGGCTTACACCCATCACGATTATTGACCACCAGGTCTCACTTCCATGACCCACACTACCACCTGGACCACAACTCATCCTATCCCCACAGACATAACTCATATAACGAGGATATCTTAACTCCTAACTAGGTGAAACCCAGCTTAACCTTCTAAAGCCGAGCTATGCGCTACTCACCACCTAGTCACATCACATCAACACATATTCACATACTGAGGGAAAGCCTCAGAGTAATACGACAATCCAGAGAACTAATTCAGATTTCTAATAGAAAGAACATCTGCCAAACGCTTTTCTATTTCGAACCCCAAAGTAGTTGATTGAACACCAAATGGCAAGCCATATCACCCCAAGACTCAACCTCTATGCTCATATGACACATAACATGCGCAAAATAGTACTACCACAATTCCATGCAAGCACACAAACCATGCCGTGTAGTGGTGCATAATGATCATCAAACAACTCTCATAAAAAGTCATCCTCACTTTCCACGGCTCCTAGGTATCCGAACCTAGAGTTCTAATACCATTCTGTCATGACCCAAACCCGTTTTCGTGATCTAACCCCAAGCATGTCATACATAAACTATATCTAATGGTAATATTCTAAGACATAAGAAACATTAAATATAACATCAAACGGACTTACAAAATGATTAAAGTTCCAAAATCACATTCCCTGGTTTCCCACACATGTTTGAGATAACATTCAACAACACTTTCATTTCATCACTTCCATTTTCTTATGTATAACAAAAACAAAGACAATGTAGCTTCATCTATTGGTCCTTCCCAAAAGCATCCATAGGTTTGGTGCCACCCCGCTCTTCGGAACCTGAAATGGTTTGATATATATATACATGAGCCGAAGCTCGTAGGATAAAGATTAGCTCATATATAATGCATGATTTGTGAGGTGTGATGGGTGTAACCGAAATAAATATGCACATAATTCAAATCCTTTCCTTATTAACACACACACTCACGCACATAAACGTACTTCCATTTATCTCTTTGTTTTCCAGTCATAAATCATTCATTTTAATTTCCCAGTTTTCACAAAATCGTATTACTTCTATTGAACCGGTGTCAGGCGTAACTTATAGAAACCCCTGCCTATTACTCCCAATAGGCTACGCGAAGCCATTGGGTAATAGATAACTCTATAACTCACTGCGACACAACATCACGTTTCCAGGGCTAACACGTGGGCACGTGGTCCTCATCTTCTGCAAGTTTCTAGTCTTTCATCGTGGACCCGCTAGACCAACTTAATCCATATCAATCCATACGGTTCATTATTGGTTAAAAACCCAGGAGTCCAACCCACAAATGGTTCCTCTCCCAATTATTGCCATAATACACCATTTTGATTCCAAATCTAATTTTTTATTAAATTTCCACATCACATATATCACAACTTTCATTATAAAATTCCTCATATTTCATAACGTTTCTACCACGTGACCCAGTACCAAAAATACAAGGTTGATAGCAAAAAGATCACATTATTTTAAAAAGGTAACACCCATCATGTATATGTATACGTATCAATTTGAAACTCATGTTTACTGTAATAGAAAGCCCAATCAACCGACCCAATGCATGCCTTCCAACACAATCTAGATATATATATAGGTGTGCCATAAGCTCAAGGGATTAGAAGTTTAGTAAAAATGGCCAATAATAAAGAAAATAAGTTTTTCTAAAGCATTTGGCTAAAAATGAGTGAAAAATGGTTATAAAATCTTGACATACTCTCACTATTTTGATCATAACTTTTTCTACAAAAAGAATTTTCTTGTGAGAGTAGTCTAGTTGGAAATAGGACTTTCAGGACTTCGATTTGAATATAAAATTGACCCCCATTCGGAGTCCGGATGAGAGAGATACATTAATTTGAAAATCAAAATTTTGATCAGTGAAACAAACCGCGCGATAGACCGATCAATCGGTCTATCCAGCGGTCTGGCCTGCAAAAAATACCGAGAAATGCTTTTGACCACTTGATAGACCGATCGATCGGTCCATCAAGTGGTCTTCCGCCGAAAATTGATTTTTTTCTAAGTTTTGAAGCTAATCTAAACCCATTTTTATACAAAAACATGGAATCCAAAGTCTCATCAACCTCTTTTCTCACAACATTTCTTCAAAATCATGGTTAAATCATTTATCAAAACTCCCATGTTCATCGAACCCAACTCAAATCACACACAAATCCATGAATTTGTTAACCAAGTATGAAATCAACTAGGTTTTATTCATACAACCAAAGTATCAACCCAAATCAATATAAAATATATGAGAAAATCTAAATCCTACCTCAATCGGCTCAAAACCTTGAGATTCCATCACTTTCTTCCTCTTAGGGTTTTAGCTACTTGGAGTTTTGCTCCTTGATGTTTCCTCGTGTTTTTCTTGCTAAATAAACCTTGCTCCTTTCTTTGCTGCCTCCGAACAAGCCTTTAATTTCACCAAATTGAAGGGAGGCAAAAGCTTGGACCCTATTACGGTTGGGAGAGCAAAAGAAAGGAGAAATGGAAGAAGAAGAAGAAACCGACAGCGAGTGAAGGGGGGGGGGTCTTGGGTTTTAATCCTCTCTCTCTAATTCTCCAAGCTTCTAGAAAATATCTTAGGGCCTTGTTTGGCTAGTTCTCTTTATTTTCTTCTCTTCTAGATTATGCTCTCCTAATCCATTTTCAGTTTAATTCAATTCTATTGACTCCATATTCTATATCCTATACTTACAACTTAGTTTAACCCCATATTACAAAATTTTAAGTAAATATTCTGTAATTAACCATAAATTATCATCGCAAATCATCTCCAGTAATTTAATTATATTAAAAGAATTAACCAAAAATTAAAAGCGTACCAGGTCTCTGCAGTTCTTCCCCAGGACCAAATTCGAAATTTCCTGTGATATAAAGGAAGTCATCGTTAACATCCTTATCGGAGTCTGGTAAGTCGATGATAAGTTTCTCGGCTGCCCTCTTTGCTTTGAGGTAGTATGACCCAAAAGAGTGCTTCACCATGTTTTAGCAGTAAACTATATCCCAGATACTAAGGTTAGTACCCAAAATATGGTTCAGCTCTACAACCCCCATGATCACTCTAAATACATTAGAGGAGACTTACATGGGACTAACTGTGGTGTTGGGAATTGGCAGTCAAAAATAAGGTAAGTCAAAGATGTTATGGAAAATATTTTGAACACCTTGAAAATCAAAATTTGAAAACCCTTTTTATTAAAAACGGAGTCGCCACTTAGTTTTTGAGAAAAACTAAGAAAAACAAAAAAAAAATGGCTACTGATCTTTGAAAACGTTAACCAGAAAAAATTAGATTTGAGGGCTAAGGTACGAATCGAGGAAGGTGTTAGGCACCCCGTTCCCCCAACCGTAAGGTTGACCTCTACAAATCATCATTGGTTCTTTAATAGAATTTCTCAAATGCATGCAAATACAGAAAGTAGGGGTAAAGAGAGAACATCCTAGAAAAATCCTATAAATTTAAGAAAAATTTTGAGAAAATTTTAAGAAAAATCCTAGAAATTTTTAGAAAACCTTATAAATTTGAGAAAAAATTTAGAAAATTAAGGAAAATTTTAAGAATGCCCTAGAAATTTACAAAAAATCTTAGAAAAATCTCAAAAATTTTAGGAAGATTTTTGTTCTTTTTTTTCTCTTTTTTTTATATCATTTGGGAAAAAATCTAGGAAAGAATGATAGAAATTTGACTGGTGCACCAGGACTTAGGATCACTAGGAATGACGAACCTAGGGTTAGGGTGCCTAGTTCCTTAGGGCTTGAAAGAAACCGAAGGGTCGTCACTTGCATATGAACCTAGGGTTGGGGTGCCTAGTTTCCTAGGGCTTTGCCTTCAGATATTTCTTGTACTTTGCTTGCTTGATTTGTTCTTTATATGTTCTCTATCTGTCTTCTTTTACAGGCTGGTCATTATGTCCGAGGCTTCGGAGGTTCTGCCTCTGGGGAGGTGTTGGAGTGGTATGATGCCTTCCCTGCTCCCAGCCGGGCTTACATTGATGCCTCTGGTTTTCTCGTTTCATACCCCTACTGGGTAGGACGAGCAACGATCGAGTATGGCTGACAGCCCTGGCCAAGCGGTGGTGGGATACCACCAACACCTTTCATTTCACCACCATTACGCCTCTAGACTTTGCACTCATCACTGGCATCCAAGTTGGAGGGCCTCCCATCCCATTTAATCCTACCATCGCGTAATCCGTCGACGCGTTGCTATATTTTCTCGGGGCTGTCCCCGTGCAGATGGACTGGGATCGAGTCAGATATACCTGGTTCTTCGACCGCTTCTGGCACTTCCAATGCACCGAGCCTCGTCACTATGAGTGGGTCGCCCAAGGCTTTCTTATGGATATGTTCGGTACCTCCTTGTTTTCGAACAAGGAGAATACCATTCACCTACATTACTTGGGTGGCCTAGCTCGTCTTGATCGGGTTGCTTCGTACGACTGGGGCGGCGCTGCCTTGGCTACCCTCTACAGTTTCATGAGGACACTAACCCGATTCCCTCAAGAGCTCAGCATTGGGGGATACTGGAGGGTCTGGGAGGTATGGCTTAGTTTCCGCAGTTCTTCATCCATTTCCGTTATCTATTATTTCTACTTGCTGACATCTTCTTCTTTATAGTTATGGACCTATGAGTTCCTCGGGATTCACGTCCCGGCGAACTCTGCGGCAGACTCTCTGGTTATTCCCCATGCAGCCCAGTGGTCCCGTGGGCTGAAGGGGAAGAAAGCCGGGGGGAAGGACATTGACTGATTTTGGGTGTCTTTGGACCGGATGACCCCCGATCAGGTATCTTTATTTACTGTTTAATACACTGCTTTCTGTATTGTTAGCCCAAGTGCTTCATTAATTAATTTTGATGATTTTAATATTTCATTTTCTATAAATAAATATTCTTTAATGTGGATAATATTTATTATTTCCTAAATGAAAGTGTTAACCCATTTTGAACACTCAAGGTTAACACCATGAATGGATCAAATGATTTAACACCCTAACCTTGCTTCAAGTTGATCCTC
>JAULJZ010167590.1:0-25136 GCA_032270985.1 Heliamphora pulchella
CTGTACAGTGGATCTTTGGATCCGGCATATCAAAAGGTTAAGCGGTGCGGTTGCGAGGAGAAGAGGATAATTAAATCAGGTTGTCAATAACCTAATTTAATTATCGGGAATCCATATCTTAAACCTGAGGAGAATTCAGAGTATTTGATAATTGGAAACTCAAGATATAATTTGAGTTAGGGCCGGGAGTTTAGTCAGGACCTTTAGTGGAAAAAGTTCTGGTTCGTGCGAGAAAGGATCTAACTCGGGGAAAGAGTTAGGGATATCTGGTTTTCTCGTACGGTTAGCCCGAGTCCTATACTTCCTCGTGATCTCTCACGTAGCCCATTATACGCATGGATATTTACTTGTCGATTTCGGTAATTATTTAATTTAATTTGAATGTCGGTTTTGCCGCTGGGAACATTCGGGGATTAAATAAAATAATGAGGGGCGCTTTAGTCTTTTGGCACACCTAGGGTTTTCTCCCTAGGTTGCCGGCCCTAATTAGATGGTGGAATTTTGTTTATGGATATATATATATCTCTTGATATTATTTAGAAAGAAATATATATAGACACCATGTATATCTTAAGAGATATATATGGATGTCATATATATCTTAAGAGATATATTCTTTATAAAAAAAAAGAGGCTTAAGAAGAAAACCCTAACCTAATTTCCCTCCCAAAGCCGCCGCCCCCCTCTCGCTTTTAGTAAATTATTTTTGCTTTTTGGTGAGAAATAGTTTGAGAAAGAAACCAAGGCAAGGATACACGAAGATCCGGATCAGTGCTCACTCGCCAGGATCATCGTGTGCGTCGGGATATACGTGAGAAGATCATTGGGTCGTCTCGGATCGTTGTCCTGCATCAAAGAAACTCGAAAAAGTTTCTTGAAGGTATATTTAATAATAATATATCAGTTTAATGTTATCATTTTTCATGAAAAACGCACACGCCATTTTTTACGGTCACGGCGCCGGTTCTAAATTTTTTCTTCCGCGTTCCAACAAAAGCATGATAATTTTTCTAGTACTTATGTAGACGATATCTTGCTCAACGAAAATAATGTGGGGGCATTATCTACGGTTAAAGTATAGTTGTCTGGGCAGTTTAATATGAAGAACTTGGGAGAAGCTAGTCACATCCTTGGGATCAAGCTTGTGCAAGATCAAAAATAAAGAATGTTGGGTTTATCACAAGTAAAGTATATCGATGATATTCTTGCTCGTTTTACCATACAGGATTTCAAGAAAGTGTTTTGCCTTTTCAGGCATGGAATCACTCTATTCAAGGATCAGCGTTTTAAGACACCTGATGAGAGAGAGAAGATGAAGGCAGTTCCTTATGTTTCGGTAGTAAGAAGCCTTATGTATGTTATGCTTTGCACTAAACCCAACATCTGCTCTGCTGTTGGCATGGTTGGAAGATATCTGTTCAACCCAGGGTAGGAGCATTGGACTTCGATAAAGAATATAATCAAGTATCTAAAAAGGACTAAGGATTATATATTAGTTTACCAAGAAGACAATCTAGTGCTTTTAGGGTACACAGACTCAGATTTTCAGTCAGACAAAGATTTTTGTAAGTCTAACTCAGGATATGTGTTTACCTTAGGAGGTGGAGCTATAAGTTGTAAAAGTATCAAGCAGTCCTGCATAGTTGATTCCACCATGGAGGCCAAGTACGTGGAAACTTCTGAAGCACCCAATGAGGTCTTTTGGCTCAGGAACTTTCTGTTGGATCTAGACGTGGTCCCTTCAGTTCAGTCAGCTATTAGATTTTATTGTGATAATAGTAAAGCGGTTGCAAACTCAAAGGAACCAAGAGTCCACAAGAAAGAAAAGCACATTAAACAAAAGTATCACCTGGTACGAGAAATTGAACAAAGGAGTGATATTCTGTGACCAAGATTGAATCAAGAGACAACCTTATAGATCCTTTTGCAAAGGGTTTACTGGCTAAGACTTTTAATAGTCATGTAGAGGGCATGGGAGTTAGATGTATGGCAGCATGATTTTGAGTATAAGTGAGAGATTATTAGAGTTGTATCCTGAAAATCATGGATTTTATTTTGGTTTTAGTATTTTATTTTATTTTAATAAAATTAATTTTTTATTTTATGAGAATTTTAATTAGCAATGTATGCAATATCATATCTTTAATGTCATGCATGGATGTTCTTTATTCTGTATAATATTTAATCTGGTGTGTAGAGTACAGTTTGTACACAAAAGATCAAATTTTAGGTTCTTGCAGAATATAAGTTTTTTGTTCACACTTTATATGAAAATAAGCATACCATCGGTACAACTATAGCACAGAGTTCTAGTAAGTCTGTCTTGATTACGAAAAACAGATAATAGCGTCGTCTATTATTGTAACTCTCTATACTAGTACACTTTGTGTATATTGAATGGCACGCAATGGGGTAATTAATTTTATACTGACTATATAAATTAATTCACACCTCAAGGTCATTGTGAGAGTATTTATATTCTTAATCCTGAAATAATTAATTATTTGCATTTATTTAATAATCGTTGATTTGATTCATTAGAGAGTGAAATCTTATATGGGTATGTATTCCCGGTGAATTGGATAGCAGTATTAATTATATGGTGAATATTAATTATTGACGGAATCCACACCTTGATTAATTGGGATTGACAATAACCCTTTAAGGAAGTTTATAAGTTTCGACCGGGCCAAATTTTGCAGGTGGATTTGATTATCCGGCGGTTAAATAAGTTAAGCGGAAGTGATTAAGCAATTTAAAGATGCCAATTAAATTAAACTTTTAGTAATTAAATTTAATTAGCGAGTGCTGGGAATCTTAACGTGGGGAGATAAGTTGGGCATTTAATAACAGGAGCTCAATACAAGATGGTCTTGAGATTATGACTTAGAGTGCAGTTACAGTTTTTTAGTGGTGTGAACTATAATTTAGTATTTTATAAAAATCGTTGGATGGGTATCTGGGTTACACTAGAAATCTTTGTCATAGTTACTCCACAGGCCTGTGTTGTAACCTTATAAATATGCGATTAAGCTGAACCAAATTTATAACTCGTCTTCTAGACAAAAATTGACCAGGTTCTTCAAGTACCAGTTCTCGAAAGATCGTAACCCACACTACGTTCTAAATTCGCATTAGGGAATTCAGTAGAAGGTCTGACCAGAGTTTCAACTCGGAATCAAAAGTTAATAGTTAGAGAATCGACCAAAAAAGTATTCTTCTAAATTAACTATAGTAGCACAATTTTTTAATTTGATCGTTCGACATCAAAAGTTTTATCTGGAGTCCATTTCGGCGATTGTCCGTCCAGTTATTTTTTATCAAAAAATTATTTCCAAAAATAATGATCTTGGCAGTTTTGCCTCCAACAATTGGTATCGGAGCCGTTTTTTTTTGTTTACGATTTATTGAGGGGCCGGGTTGATTTTGAACTGTGCGAACTTTGTTTTGCATGTGTTTTAATCCCAATTTTATGATCAACATTATTTTCTTATTTGATTGAATGGTTTGGATGATGATTTAATTATTTTTTTAATCATGAGGGTTGATCGTGATATTTTAAATTTTTTAGACCGAATATGAGCCTACGGGATGTAGATTTTCGATGTAAAAACTGTTATTTATTTTTAAATATTAGTTTAGAATATTTAAGAAGATGTTGAATATCCAAGAACACAAAAAATAAGCGACAGCTCCAGCAGTGGCTTTTTCACGAATTTTTTGACAGTTCTCTAGCAGCTTTTTTTTGTAATTTTTAGGTTTAAAAACAATATTAAAATAGGTCCCAAAACATTAAAAAAAATTGGCACAAAAATAGCCCACCGGCGGCGGTCCAAGGCAGCTTTTTTATGGTTTTTTGTGATGTTTTCGAGACTGATTTTGAGCAAGTTTTTAGGCATAAAATAGCAGTAGAATACTACTGGAAAATAGTCCAAAAAGATGAAAAAAAAAGCAAAAAAACAAGCCAAAAAAAAAAACCAAATAGGCGACGGCCATGGGGGGCGGCAGCGCAGGCTGTACGGGGCTATTTTCGGAGTTTTTTCAGGATTATTTTTGAGGCGTTCTTCCAAGCAATAGGTTGGTGGATATCAGTGCTATTTTTTTCAAAAAAAAATATGAGCCAAAACCACCACGGGAAAAGCCCAAACTGGCGGCAGCGGCGCTAGGGGCTGTGGCAGGCTGGTTCGAGGCTTTTCGATGGTTGTTTTTTGGGCTGTTTTCATTCTTATTTTTTGACAAAAAAATATTATTTTTTAAGAACTATTTTATTAAAAAATGGCGTAAAAAATGGAGCACAGAGAAAGCGGCAAAAGCCGCCTGAAGCTAGTGACAGCGGCGGCGCCAGGATGTCCGGCGTGGTGGTGGCTAGTCCAGGCTGTTTTGGCTCGACTTTTATGATATGTTTTGATCTAGATGTGATATATTTGTATATCACCGCAAATCAAAGAGTTCTGATGCAATCGGAATGCAAGAAGCTGATTCAAAAAAGGATTGTTGCAGCTTATCTTTAAAATAGGATATTGAAACTCTTCAAAGTTTTGATTTGATCACAAAACATGAATATATACATATCTTACACTTATATATTCTTTTGAACTACGTGAATGATATATATATGTTTTATGTTTTTTCTGTTTATTTAATTAATTCAAAAAATTCGGTTTTAATTAAATATTTTGTAATAAAAAGAAAATTAAGTTTTTTTAATTAAAGTTTTTAATTAAGTAAAAGAACTTTAGATGTTTTATTTTTTTACAAAATATCACGTTTATGATGATTTTTCATAAAATCGAATATCTTGGAAAATGTGAAAATTAATTTTGAATTTTGAATTAATTAAATAAAAAAATATTTAATCGAAATAAATTATTAATTTTTAAAAAATGTGTAACATAAAATAAAATAATTGAATGCCTTGAATTACTACCTTAACTGAAAAGCTAAAGAAAATACTGTGCATTTATCGAATTTTATTTGTTATCCATTAAAATACGAAAAGATAGTTTGACAAATCCGAATATTTGGAATCATGTACACAAAAAAATATTTAATTCTTTCAGATCGTGTTATTTTCAAAATTAATAAATTTATTTTAATTAAACGAATTTTTATAACTCTCGAAAATATTTTAAAAATCTAAGTAGGAGAGAAAATTTATTCATAGATAAATCCTACAGTATCTATGAGACCTTGACCCGTTTCATTTTTGAAAATGGTCTAAGTGCTCACGGGAGTAAGGATTAAAGTTTGGTTTGCTTTCTTGGTTCAGTTTCTCTCCCACCGATGCCCGCTCGAGCGGTGGGTGTGCGCTCGAGCGGGGTGGTGCCAGAGAGTGGTTCTATGTGGTGACCGCTCAAGCGGTGCTTAGGCACTCGAGCGGTGCTTGGGCGCTCGAGCAGTGGGGTGCCAAATTGGTATATCGGCAGTGGCCCGCTCGAGCGGTGGTCAAGCGCTCGAGCGGTGGAGGCCTGGTGCGTAATTCTAGAAAAATATGATTTTGACGCATGTTCGGGTTCAGAGATTTTGCAGGGTTGGTCTCGGGGGCTGCGGGAAGTTATGGTGCGAATTTCAAAATTTTTAAGGCCTATAAATATCTAGAGTTAGATATTTTCAAAAGATATTTTCAAAACTTAACTCCTAAGTTTCCTTCTTTTTCTCTCTGCCTTCTCTCTAACTTCTCGGGGGCCCGGGGTTCGATTTTCGACGATCAGATAGTAGATCCTTAGTATCGGCACCGTGGTCTACACATCTATCGGGGCAGAAATTGATTTTGACAAAGCTCAAATTTGCTCGTGGATCGAGACATCGAGTTTTTGACCCAACGAGATAGGATCTCATATTCTACTGCTGTTTAAGGGTACTACGTGCAATTATAAGTATTTTGACCGATTAAAAATGCATGAACAACCCATGTATGTTTCGTTAAATTGGGTTTTGGTTTAAAAACGCATTTATGTTGATTTCGATTGGATGAAAATGTGTTTTGAACTGTTTCTTTCGAGATTCTATGGTAGTTCCGGGTTTAGGTATATCCGAGGGTGTTAAAAAGGTGTTTGTAGGCTTTATATTGTGGTTGAGATGATGGTTATTGAGTGTTTGAGGGTTTGGAGGCTTAGAACACCAAGAACATAATTTTTTGGATTCTTCTCGGGTGGTAGGTCGCTCGAGCGCCCGATGTCCGCTCGAGCAGACTAGCTGCACAGGGCCATTTTATTTTGATGTTATCTACCTTATATGGACTCAGAATTTGGTCTTTCTTGTACTCAAATTGAAGCCCCGGAAGTCTTCTTTCCAATGGAACCTCTCTCACCTTAAAATTATTTTTGTAGAAAAAGTTATGACCAAAAGAGTGAAGGTGTGTCAAGATTTTCAAACCATTTTTCACCCGCTTTTGGCCGAATGTTTGGGAAAATGTTGTTCTTCATCCTTGTGAGCCCTTTGATTAGGTCTCTTATTCCTTGGGAGTTTGGTATGGGTGTTTCATGTGGCCCGGGTGTCAGGACATGGTAGTGACGGTTGGACAGTGATACTACATGTAGTTGTACGCTTTTCCCCCGGTAGAAATGCTTATATTTCTTGTTTTATGTTTAAACCTTGTTTTGGATAAAAAGCATGCTTTTCGCTTTCCTGGTTTATTACATGCTATAACTTGTGGATGTATGATTTTCAAAGGGTGTTCTTAAAAACGGTAGAAAATGACAGTTTTGTGAAAAATCTCAACATTTTATGTTTTGGAGGTTTGGAGCTAACCCTTGTGGTTGAGTCTCAGATTTTGAAATATTTTGTTGAAAACGGAAAAAAATATTTTGAAATGTTTCGGTTTGATCTCCATGGTTTCATGGATTGAATCTTTTGGTTATACATGCGTTGTATAACTGCTTTTGGAGAAAACATTTGTGAAATGTTTTGTTGATCTCCATGTTGATGGATGGATTTATATGCATGTATAATGTATATTTACGAAAAGGTTTTGTAGTTGATGCTACAGTTTAGTTTTTAAAAGATTATCTAGATATACCGGGATGACGTGTATGTGGCATGAGTTGCCCTTGGTGTAAGTCTGGAAACGTGCGCAGAGTATGTACTTAGGTCCTTTAGGTTAGTCCACGTAAACTGAGACGGATGGGTGCTTAGCTCCCTCGGGGTCGTAGCCCATAAATTAAGCATTCGTCGTGGTGCTCCGTATAGAACCTGTGTGTATCTAGGCGATCCCACCATATCTGGGGGTTAGATACTGGACAGGGTCTATAGTTGCTACCTCTGTCGTGTGATAGAGTCGGTACATATGATCATATTCATCTTTTTTGCGATGGTATATTCTGCGAGGAAAATGATGTTTTGATTACTACTTTTTCCTTTACTGCAGTGGTATATTTGCATTATTTGTAATACCTGGTTTGAATGATGAAAACATTAGTTTTATGAAATAAAACCATTTTGGGATACTTGTGCAGTCTGATGGAAAAACTTGGGATTTGTAAAAAATCATTTTGGGTTCGATGGTTGAGTTTAGCTCCCACCCTATATGATTGCATATTGCCTGCTTTACAGCTTTGTAGTCTGTTTCTATTGGGCTTCGACTCACTGGTGGGATTTTCTGTAAAACTATTTTCAGGTGATGTGATGCATAAGGAGTTGCTCTGGTGATGCCCGCGGTGGCGGAAGACTTTTATAGTTTTTCCTTTTTGGTATGCCTATTCCTGAAAGCAGGTTTTGTTTGCCATAAGGCGATATATCGTATGCATGTTGTATGTATGTTGTTTATTTATGAGAGATTCATTTGTTGGGTATTTCATTGATTTCAATAGGCTGATTTAAATGTATGAAAACCTATATTTTCATAAAACTGGTGTTTGGTGGATTTTTACGTGACCCCGAATTTTGGGGCGTGACAACTTGGTATCAGAGCTCTAGGTTCAAATACCTATGAGCCATGGGAAAGAGGGTGCATCACCTTATGAGGATATGTGCGTGCTTGGTTACCTTTGTTTGATGTTTTGTATACGTGAGTATGGAGGTTGGACCTTAAGATTGATTAGTCTTGTGTTTGGATTAACAAACTTGGGAGCCAAGTTAGAAACGCGTTTCGCGAACGTGATTTCTAGTAAGGAATCTAAGTGGGTTGTTCAAAATGATTCGTCATTCTTGTCGGTTCTCCTCGGTATCGGTGTTGTGTCTGCATGATCGTTGTGGCTGTGTGCTAGCATGATTATGTGGTAGGTGGTAGAAGTAACATGAAAGATCGACCTTAGGTTGTCGTGTTTCATGTTTTCTTTCTTTATAACCTGTACCCTTTTCGAGGCAGCGAGACTGTGGTTTGGGTTTGGTTATGTGCGACTCGGTTGTTATCAGTTGCAGAGGTATGATATGGGTTGAGCGTCGATTGCTTGGGACGTTGTGGAACTCCTCAGTGAGTTGGGTTTAGTCGTTTGAGGTCGACTTCGGTTGGCAAACCGTTGAGGGTTTGAGCAGAGTTTTGTTCAGGTATAGTCGAAGCTTGGTTGATGGCTTTGGCTTGGGTAGCGGGCTTCGCTTAAGAGTAAGTTATCGAAAGTTGTAAGGATAGCCCTTTTGTGCACGTGGTTTCGGCCGTGTGATAGATTAAGTACATCGTGAGCCATGCTATGTCATGAACCGTGTACTCAGGATGGGGTATAGATGGGAACATAGTGGATGGGAGTGTAGTAATCCTTGGCTGGGCGTATGTTGAGATAGCAGAACATGTGGTTCTGGAGATATCTCGTGGTAGTCAAGATGTTGATGATGATCGACAGGATGTTGTTGGCAGTCCGAGTGGTTCTGATGACCTTGGATGTTATATACCTTTCAAGGTTTGAGAATTGAGTTCCGTAGATATGCTGGGAAGAGCATGGGATTAGGAATGTGTAGGGATTCCTATGACGAGTATTGATTCCGTGAGATTCCTACCGGAATGCAGATCAGTTGTCTGATCATTATCCTGGTGACCAGGAGATAGTGTTTGAGAACCATGCAGAGCGCATGTGGTTAGCTTTGCTGAGATAGCATATTCTAAGTGTGACATGCCCGGAAGTTGTTTGTGTTCCACCTTGGGTTCAAAGATGGGTACATTGTTCACCCATGGAAACGAAGTGTGGAGTGACTAGGTTCAGTAGTGGACCATGTGGTTTGACTGGCCTGGGGTGATAGGTGAGAGATCGTAGGTTACGATGCCTGTGTTTGATGTGTGCCTTGAGAGTAGAAGTGCAGAAGATGCCTGCATGGGTGTAGGAGTTATTAGTAACTCTGGAAGAGAGGTCTCTGGATCGGGTTTCCTTACTCGGAGAGACCGTGACGTGATCGTGGTGCGCCTAGCAGGAGTTAGGTGGTATAGCGCAACCTTGTGAAGTGAGATTTAGGGCGCAATGGTATGTGTTGTACCAGATATGCGGATGGATGGTGTTCATGTGTGTGAATAAGGTTGAGCGTTCAAAGTTTGGCGTAGTTGATGGTTTGAGTACCGTGATCAGGGTTGATGGTAGCTGCTTGACTGTGGTCAATATGGTTTTAAGATAAGGTCGGCAGGGTTCATTGAGGACCAAGTGTTGATGAGTATTGAGAGTACGCTGAAGTTTGGTACTGGTTTCTTATTGACCCTTTCCTTTCCTTTGGATGGAAGGAGAGAGAGAGAGTTCTTGTAGACGATTATCTGGTGCGCGTTGTTTGCGAGTTGTTTCATCTCTAGTGGACAGAGATGCCAAGTTTTGATTGATTCAGGTTTTGGTTGTGTCCTGAGACTGTGGAATCTCAGTGGATTTGTATCCGTGTTGTGACCCTTAGAGTTGTGACTCAAGGACGTGCATCGCCAGGATTGGGTGATTGTTGGATTAATCCTTCATGGTTTCAACGGATGGTTGAACCACTTGGGTGGTGTTCTCTGTGAGGTTGTGTAGGTAGATAAGAATGCTTGGGGAGTTGATGTAGAGATGATGGAGAGATGAAAAGTCATTTGTAGTAATCGGCAGAGAATTCTTAACTGTTGTGTGCAGTTTGTTCTGGATTATGTGGGTACGGTTGCATTATTGCTTTTGGCTGAGTGGAAATTTTTCCAGCATAGTCCAGTTGGGATATTCACAAGTAAGTTTTTGGTGAACTTGAGAGTCTGACTTGTTGTTCTGTTTGAGGACTTGGAACTGCGTAGAGTTCTTGGAGTCGAGGAGTAGCTATCGACTGTGGTAAGTGTTGTGCTTTGGCATAACGGTTGTTTGTATAGATGGTGGTGCCGAGAGTATGATGTTGGAGAAGCCTTTGTTGGCGTGGCCTGTTCGGACCGACGCGATTGTTTGGTTGGGAACAGAAGGACAGTGATGAGTTCTGCATACGAGGGATTTGCTAAGTATGAGAGGCAAGTTTGGGTTGGTTACTCGACGGATGAGTCTGGGGACTCAAGGGTTGATGTATGTCTTCCGCATTGGAGTCGATGCCTGATGATGATCATCATGTTTGCTTTGCCGGCTGACGGCGACCATGTTTTGTTTGAGGGTGATCTGCAATCTGATATCAGTGGTTTGATGGTGAGACGTTGAGATGAGCAGTGACGCGCTGTTGTACGAGAGATACGGTAGGGTTTTTGTAGGTTGTTGGATACCTATGAGATGTTCTGTTTACGTGACGTGTTTGGTCGAGTGACTCGCTGGAGTCAGGTGACCTTGTAGCTGTGATGCCAGGTTGGTTTTCGATTGTGTGGGACCTTGTCTAGGATAATGGTGTACCACCTGATGTTCCTCCAGGGTGAGAACTATGGTTTGTGATGGAAGATCAGATAGAGGATGACGGTTTGAGGGTTCGCTGAGATGTGTTCTTTGATGTCCAGGTGAATAAGTAAGTCTCCCTCTGGAGTCGCGTGTTTGTGTTGCTGCCCGTGGATCGGCATCTTGGCAGCCTCAGTGATGGTAATGTTGACATCGGTAGGGTGACGATGTGGTATCAAAGTCGATGATCGTTAGAACTTGGAAAAAGTTTTTGTGTGGAACATGTGACTTTTTGTGACCGATGTCGGAGTTTGACGTCGTGTGTTTGGACTTGTGGAGATAGTCCTTGGTGTGTATTGTAAGGCGTGATCGAGCCAGTATGTGGCAATGAGGACGAGGGTGATAGTCTCTGTGTTTGGGCGTAGAGAGTATTTGGGATCAAGTGCCGTGGTGGATTGGTCTCTTGCCTTGCGTTAGTCGCTGGCGTAGTTGTGCTTGACGAGAGTTCTGTGTTGCGGTTTAGCAGCACGAGTAGGATCTTAATCCAATGTTTATGGATGTTTCCTGGATGACAGTGGCGTCAGTGGAACTTGCATGTGTCAGTGGATCGACTCTACCAGTCGTGTTTGCCTTGTGTGACAACGGTTGTATTCTTGGTATCAGTTTTGTGATGGCAGGTTTGGGATGTCAGTTGCGGGGACATTTCTGCTGTTGTGCAGTAGTGCTGAGTTTGCATCAGAGATTATTGATAGTTACCGAACAGTGTTTGGCTTGAGTTTCGGTGTTGTTGTAGTGTTGAATTTCGGGGATGAAATTCCTTTAAGAGGGGAAAGTTGTGAGACCCTGTCCCGTTTCATTTTTGGAAATGCTCTAAGTGTTCACGGGAGTAAGGATTAAAGTTTGGTCTGCTTTCTTGGTTCATTTTTTCTCCCAGTGATGACCGCTCGAGCGGTGAGTGTGCCCTCGAGCGAGGTGGTGCCAGAGAGTGGTTCTATGTGGTGATCGCTCGAGCGGTGCTTGGGCGCTCGAGCAGTGGGGTGCCAGAGTGGTATGTCGACAGGGGTCTGCTCGAGCGGTGGTCGAGCGCTCGAGCCGTGGAGGCCTAGTGCAAGATTCTAGAAAAATGTGATTTTGACGCATGTTCCGGTTCAGAGATTTTGCGGGGTTGGTCCCAAGGGCTACGGGAAGTTATGGTGCGAATTTCAAAATTTAAAAAAAAAAGATATTTTGGAGGCCTATAAATATCTGGAGTTAGATATTAGCTATTTTCAAAACTTAACTCCTAAGTTTCCTCCTTTTTCTCTCTGCCTTTTTCCTAACTTCTCGGGAGCGCGGGGTTCGGTTTTCGACGATCAAACAGCAGATCCTTAGTATCAGCACCGTGGTCTACACATCTATCCAGGTAGAAATTGATTTCAATGAAGCTCAGATTTGCACGTGGATCAAGGCAATGGGTTTTTGACCCAACAAGGTAGGATCTCATATTCAACTGCTGTTTAAGGGTACTACATGCCGTTATAAGTATTTTGACGGGTTAAAAATGCATGAACAACTGATGTATGTTTTGTTAAACCAGGTTTTGGTTTAAAAAGGCGTTTATGTTGATTTCGGTTAGATGAAAATGGGTTTTGAACTGTTTCTTTCCAGATTATGTGGTAGTTTCGGGTTTGGGCATATCCGAGGGTGTTAAAAAGGTGTTTGGAGGCTTTATATTGTGGTTGAGATGATGGTTATTGAGTGTTTGAGGGTTTGGAGGCTTAGAACACTAAGAACAGAATTTTCTGGGTTCTTCTCGGGTGGTAGCTTGCTCGAGCGCCCGATGTCCGCTCGAGCGGACTGGCTGCGCAGGGCCATTTTGTTTTGATGTTACCTACCTCATTCGGACTCGAAATTGGGCTGTTCTTGTACTCAAATTGAAATCCCTGAAGTCTTTTTTCTAATGGAACCTCTCTCACCTTAAAATTCTTTTTGTAGAAAAAGTTATGACCAAAAGAGTGAAGGTGTGTCAAGATTTCCAAACCGTTTTTCACCCGCTTTTGGCCGAACGTTTGGGAAGAGGTTGTTCTTCATCCTTGTGAGCCCTTTGATCAGGTCTCGTATTCCTTGGGAGTTTGTTATTGGTATTTCATGTGGCCCGGGTGTCGGGACATGGTAGTGACGATTGGACAGTGATGCTACATGCAGTTGTACGCTTTTCCCCCGGTTGAAATGCTTAGCTATCATGTTTTATGTTTAAACCTTATTTCGGATAAAAAGCATGCTTTACGCTTTCCTGGTTTATTAAATGATAAAACTTGTGGATGCATGGTTTTCAAAGGGTGTTCTTGAAAACAGTAAAAATTGCGGTTTTGTGAAAAATCTCAACATTTTACGTTTTGGAGGTTTGGAGCTAACCCTTAGGGTTGAGTCTCAGGTTTTGAAATATTTTGTTGAAAACGGGAAAAATTATTTTGAAATGTTTTGGTTTGATCTCTATGGTTTCATAGATTGGATCTTTAGCTGATACATGCGTTGTATAACTGCTTTTGGAGAAAACATTTGTGAAATGTTTTGTTGATCTCCATGTTTATGGATGGATCTATATACATGTATAATGTATATTTGCGAAAAGGTTTTGTAGTTGATGCTACAGTTTGATTTTTAGAAGATTATCTAGATGTACCGGGATGACGTGTATGTGGCACGAGTTGCCCTCGGTGTAAATTCGGAAACGTGCGCAGAGTAGGTACTCAGGTCCTTCGGGTTAGTCCCCATAAACTGAGACGGATGGGTTTTTAGCTCCCTCGTGGTCGTAGCCCGTAAATTAAGCATTCGTCATGGTACTCCGTATAGAGCCTGTGTGTATCTAGGCGATCCCACGATATCTAGGGGTTAGATACTGGACAGGGGTCTATAGTTACTACCTCTGTCGTGTGATAGAGTCGGTACATAAGATCATATTCATCTTTTCAGCGATGGTACATTCCACGAGGAAAACGATGTTTTGATTACTATTTTTTCCATAACTGTAGTGGTTTATTTGCATTATTTGCAATTCCTGGTTTGAAGGATGAAAACATAAGTTTTATGAAATAAAATCGTTTTGGGATACTTGTGCAATCTAATGGGAAAACTTGGGGTTTGTGGAAAACCGTTTTGGGTTTGATGGTTGAGTTTAGCTCCCACCCTATATGATTGCATATTGCCTGCTTTACAGCTTTGTAGTCTGTTTCTATTGAGTTTCGGCTCACGGGTGGAATTTTCTATAAAACTATTTTCAGGTGATGATATGCATGAGGAGTAGCTCTGGTGATGGCCGGGGTGGCGGAAGACTTATAGTTTTCCCTTTTTGGTATGTCTGTTCTTAAAGGCAGGTTTTGTATGCCATAAGGTGATATATCGTATGCTTGTTGTCTGTATGTTGTTTATTTATGAGAGATTCCTTTATTGGGTATTTCCTTGGTTTCAACAGGCGGATTTAAATGTATGAAAACCTATATTTTTATAAAACTGGTGTTTGGTGAATTTTCACGTGACCCCGAGTTTTGGGGCTTGACAGTATCCATCACCAGTTTGTAGGCGATGTAATTAAATTCTGCGTGTTGACAGTAAGGCCTTCCTACCCATCGGACAAATTAATAGCGATATCTCCAGTACAAACCTCCTTTATAGATAATTCTATATAATTATTTGTATGGATCACTTCTCCATCTGAAAGGTTCATTGTGAAGTGATAGATTTGGGATTAGGTGGTTGTTTACACTTAGCTGTAAATATATAGTACCATCTCCATCCGAGTCACTGCTATTATTTACTGGAGCGAATATATGTCAGTTATTTAATTTTACTTGACAAGGTTAGTTGCATAGATAGTAAAATTAAAAAAAATTGGCATGTCTGGACAAACGATGAATAGTAGAGTCCTCCCATCGAGGCATACTATTCACAAGGTACAAGGCTGTTGGCCATTTTCTTTTTAAATGGTAGAGAGAACCAAATTAAAATAAATTCAAAGTTTTACTCGTCATAATTAACGGTTATTTTAATTATGTGATTCTCATGAATAAAATAGCTTTCAATCCTTTCGCGTCTATATTCAAAGAAAATAAACTTACGGGACCAAACTATGATGATTGGAAAAGTAATTTAGACATTGCCTTAACTACTGAGCACTATAAGTTTGTATTAACTGAGATTTATTTACCAGTTCCTGCTGAGGGGGTGACCGAACAGGAAATCTAGTCCCATCAGAAGTGGTAGAAAGTTGATCAGATGGCTCGCTGTTACATTTTGGCTTCCATAACAAATGTTTTGCAGCATCAGCATCAGTCTATGCCCAATGCCTATGACATGATTTTGAACCTAAAAAAAATGTTTAGGGATCAAAATCAAGCTGCAAGGCAAGTAGCCATGAAGTTTCTTATGAATGCAAACATGGCTGAAGGCACTCCAGTTAGGGATCATGTTTTGAAGATGATCAGTCTTCTGAATGAACTGGAGATCCTAGGAGCTGAAATTAATGGAAAAATCCAGGTCAATATCATACTCTAGTCACTGCTTGATAGCTTTAAGAAATTCTGCCTGAACTATACTATGAATAAACTCAGCTTTTCATTGGCAGAACTTCTTAAAGAACTTTAAGCAGCCAAAGGTGTTCTTAGGAAGCCAGGTTCTGTGTATGTGGCTGAAAATAGTTCTTCCTCTAAGTCGAAAGACAAGAAGAAGAAAAAGGTTCAAAAACAAGGAGTGAAGAAGTTAAGAGACCAAAAACTGGTGTGATAAAGTCGAGAAGCAAGTGCTATCACTGTAACCAGTTTGGGCATATAACAAAGTAGTGTCTAGTTTTTCTCAGTAAGAAAAACAAACCAGGTAATTTCTATTTACTAGTAGTTGAAACATGTTGAGTGGTGTTCTCTATCAGAACCTGGTGTGTAGATACGGGACCTACTAATCACGTCTGCAATTCTTTGTTGGGAATTCTAGGAAATCAGGCAGCTCAGTGATAGGAAAATACACCTGCATATGGGCAATAACACAAGGGTGGCAGCAGTTGCAGTAGGAGATGTCACTCTCAATTTTAGTAGAGATAGGATTTTACTTTTACAAGATTGTCTTTATGTACCTTCGATTAGAAGAAATTTAATTTCGGTTTTTAGTTTAATAAATGACAAATATACTGCTCATTTTAATGACTCTGTGGTTGTTAAGAAAAATAAATATACTGCTCATTTTATTTTCTCTAGTACATTTGTGGATGATCTGTATATCATATCTCCTATCTCTCTTACATTGCAACTAACTGAATTGAATAATACATCTAATTTATCATATAAGAAAAAGTTTTCTTCTTTAATGAACCAAACGTTTCTTTGACACTTACGCTTGGGTCATATTAATTTAAAAAGAATAAGCAGGCTAGTAGAAGATGGACCTTTGAGTTCATTAGAAGTGGAGGTACCTCCAGTCTGTGAATCTTGCTTAGAAAGTAAGATTACCAAGAAGACATTTTCGGCTAAAGGCTATAAAGGAAAACAACCATTGGAACTCGTTCATTCTAATGTATGTAGTCCTATGACAATACGGGCTAGAGGTGAATTTGAGTACTTCGTTAGTTTCATTGATGACTACTCAAGATATGCATACATTTACTTGATGCACCGTAAGTCTGAATGCTTTGAAAAATTCAAAGAATTCAATATGGAGATAGAGAAGCATTTGGGTAAAAGTATCAAATCACTACAATTCGACCGTGGTGAGGAATACCTCTTTGGAGAGTTTAGGAATTACTTATCATTGGAGGGGATTATATCTCAGTTGACTGCACTGGGCACTCCGCACCAGAATGGTGTAGCAGAAAGAAAGAATAGGACACTTATGGAGATGATAAGGTCCATGATGAGTTATTCAAGTTTACCCGATTCGTTTTGGGGACTCGCATTAGAGACAGCAGCTTACATTCCGAACTTGGTACCTTTTAAGTCAGTATCTTTAACTCCCACAGAATTGTGGACATAACGTTAGCCTAGTCTGAAACATATTCAAATTTTGGGGTGTCCAGTACATGTACTGAAAGGAAACGCATGTAAGTTGGAACTAAGGAAAAAAGTATGTTTCTTGGTCAGGTATCCCAAGGGAATGAAGGGTGATCTATTTTATAATCCAAAGGATCAAAAGGTCATTGTTAGCACCAATGCCCGATTCTAAAAAGAGAATTATATTATGACCACAGGCCTAATAGTAAAATTGTTCTAGAATAAATAAGAGAAAATACCAGTAAAACAGAAGAGGAACCACAAGTCACTGATATCCCATTGACTCGTCGTAGTAGGAAAATTATCGGGACAGGTGCAAATCATGAATAGGGTATTGATGCACGGGGTCCAGATTGTGCACAGCATATTACTGCTAGTACGTAAACACAAATAGTGCCTCGTCGTAGTGGGAGGGTTGTTCATCAACCTGATCGGTATATGTTCTTAGGAGAGTCTTTTGACAAGATTCAGGCAGAACTGAATACCAAACCCTGTAACTACAATAAAGCACTTTAGAAAAAAGATGTAGATCTTTGGCAAATGGCTATGACTTTAGAGATGGAATCTATGTATTCTAATTAGGTCTTGAAACTTGTAGAACCACCCAAAGGGATAAAATTCATTAGATGCAAGTGGATCTACAAGAGGAAGAGAGGAGCAGATGGAAAGGTTAAAACTTTCAAAACTAGGCTTGTTGCAAAAGGGTTCACGCAAAAAGAAGGGATCGATTATGAGGAAATCTTTTCGCCGGTAGCCATGCTTAAGTTTATACAGATTCTCTTATCCATAGCTGCTCATTTCTATTGCAAAATTTAGCAAATGGATATGAAGACAGCTTTCCTTAATGGAAGTCTTGACGAGTGTATCTATATGATATAACCTGACGGTTTCATAGCGAAGGGCCAGGAGTATATGTTGTGCAAGTTTAAGAGATCCATTTATGGACTTAAGCAGGTATCGAGGTCTTAGAATACTCGGTTTGATCAAGTCATTAAGTCTTACTATTTTGATCAGAGTCCAGATGAGTCTTGTGTGTACAAGAAGCATAACGGAAGTGTAGTGATCTTTTTAGTACTTTATGTAGATGATATCTTATTCATTAGAAACGATGTGGAGGCATTATCTACAGTAAAAGTATCGTTATATAGACAATTCGATATGAAGGACTTGAGAGAAGTCAGTCACATCTTAGGGATCAAGTTTATCCGTGATCGAAAATAAAAGATGTTGGGCTTATCACAAACAAAGTATATCGTTGATATCCTTGCTCGTTTTAGCATGTAGGATTCCAAGAAAGAGTTTTACCCTTTTAGGCATGAAATCACTCTATCCAAAGATCAGTGTCCTAAGACACCTGATAAGATAGAGAATATGAAGGCAGTTCTTTATGCTTCGGTAGTAGAAAGCCTAATGTATGATATGCTTTGCACTAGACCCGACGTCTGCTTTGCCGTTAGCATGGTTAGCAGATTTTAGTCCAACCCAGAGCAAGAGCATTAGACTGCAGTAAAAAATATAATCAAGTACCTGAAAAGCATGAAGGATTATATGTTGGTTTACCAAGTAGACAGTCTAGTACCTTTAGAGTACACAAACTTGGATTTCTAGTCAGACAAAGATTCTCGTAAGTCTACCTCAGGATATGTGTTTACCTTAGGAGGTGGAGCTATAAGTTAAAGGAGTATCAAGCAGTCCTGCATTGTTGATTCCACCATAGAGGCCTAGTATGTGGCAGCGTCTGAAGCACTCAAGGAGGCCGTTAGGCTGAGGAACTTCCTGTTGGATCTAGACAGGGTCCCTTCAGTTCAATCAGCTATTACACTTTATTGTGATAATAGCGGAGCAATTACAAACTCGAAGGAACTAAGAGTCCATAAGAAAGGAAAGCACATTGAGCGTAAGTATCACCGGGTACGAGAAATTGTACAGAGATGTGATGTTGTTGTGACCAAGATTGCATTAGGAGACAACCTAGTAGATCCTTTTACAAAAATCTTACTGGCTAAGACTTTTGATAGTCATGTAGAGGAAATGGGAGCCAGATGTATGCCAGCATGATTTTGAGTATAAGTGGGAGATTGTTAGGATTGTATACTAAAAATTATGAATTTTATTTTGATTTTAATATTTAATTTAATGTTAATAAAATTAATATTTCATTTTATGAGAATCTTAATGAGCATTGTATGCAATATCATTTCTTTAATATTATGCATGAATGTCATTTATTCTATACAATATTTTATCTGGTGTGTAGAGTACAACTTGCACACAGGAGACTAGATTTTAGATTTTTGCAGAATATAAATTTTTGTTCACAAATTAGTTGGAAATGAATATACCATCAGTACGACTGTAGTACAGAGTTTTAGTAGATCTTTCTTGATTATGAGAAACAGATAATAGCGTCGTCTATTGTTTCGACTCTCTGTACTAGTACACTTTGTGTGTATTGAACGAGACACATTGGGGTAATTAATTTTATACTGACTATATAAATTAATTCGCACCCCAAGGTTATTATGAGAGTACTTATACTCTTAATCTTAAAATAATTAATTATTTGCATATATTTAATACTCGTTATTTTGATTCATTGGAAGGTGCAATCTTATATGGGTCTACATTCATGATGAGTTGGATAACGGTATTAATTATATGGTGATATTAATTACTGAGAGAATTCACGTCTCGATTGATTGGGATTGACGATACCCCCTTAAGGAAGCTTATAAGTTTTGATCGGGTTAAACCTCACAGGTGAATTTGATTATCCCGCGGTTAAATAAGTTAAGCGGAAATGTTTAATTTAAAGAATTTAAAGATGCTGATTAATTTAAATTATCAGTAATTAAATTTAATTGACGGATATTGATAATCATAACGTGGGTAGATGAGTTAAGCATTAATAACAGGAGTTTAATGCAAGATGGTCCTGAGATTACAGTTACAGTTCTTTAATGGTGTGAACTGCAATTTAGTATTTTATAAAAATTACAGAAACCACTATAAGGTTTTTATTATTACAAATACCGTTGTGAGGTTTGCATAATTGCGAAAATCGCTTGATGGGTATCTGGGTTACACTAGAAGTTTTTGTCATAATTACTCCACAAGTCCCTGCTGTAACCCTATAAATATGCTGGTAGGCAGAACCAAATTCATAACTCGCCTTCAAGACAAAAGTTGACCAGGTTCTACCGGTACGAGCTCTCAATGGATCATAGCTCACATTACATTCGGGAATCACATCAGAAAAAACAGTAGAAGGTCTGACCTAATCTTCAACTCGGAATCAAAAGTTCATAGTTAGAAAATCGACCAAAAAAGTATTCTTCTAAATTAACTGTGATGGCACGAGTTTTTATTTTGATCATTCGATATCAAAAGTTTTATCTGGAGCCCGTTTCGGCGATTGTCCGTGCAGTTAATTTTTATCGAAAAATTATTTACAAAAACAATGATATTAGAAATTTTGCCTCCAACTCGTGTGTTCCCTTTGGAATCCAAACCTTTTTAACAGTTGAAGTATGCGATTTTCTATGTCGGCAGTATGTCCATGCTCATAACAATGAAAACAAATAGTATTGGAATGATTTAAGGATACTTTAGCAAAAATATTGCTCAAAAACTTTTTTTTCTTCTTTGGTTGATATCTAATACCAGCTTTGTCAAAAACACATTTTTACATACCAAGAAGTTTATCCAAGTTTTTCTTTCCAAGAGTAAACTTATGCACAATCTTTGTAAGGTCATCAACCTTTTCATTTAAAACTTAGTTTTCATTCTTTAAGGAAAACTCATGGTTTGACAACGGACATTTTTCTTCTTTTAAAATTTTAATTTCAGAAGATGAGGAAATAGCCATTTTTTTTAAAAATAGCATCCTTAGCACCTATTTTTCTTAATTCATTATGCAAATCTTCATATACAACTTGAAGTTCTTCTAAAGAAAAAGTGTTATTGATTACCTCATTGTCTTCCTTAGCCATGAGGCAGAGATTAGCAATTTTATTTTTTTTCTTTTCATCTTCGGAGCTACTATCTTTACTTTCACCTCATACAGGCAACATAGCCTTCTTGAATCCCTTTTTGAAATGCTTCTTGAGTGGGGAAACTCAGCCTTCATATGTCCAGACTTCTTATATTCAAAGCAAATAATCTCATCATTTTTATGATCACTCTTGAATCTACTTGATTCTCCCTTGAACTTGTTGGGCTCACCTTTATGCCCATCTTTCTTGAAGAATCTTCTTCCTCTTGGTTTCTTATTTTTAAGAAATCTTTTGAACTTTTTTGTGATGAGGGCTAGATCTTTATTTTCATCACTTATGGAGTCTTCATCAGATTCATCATCAAGAATGGAAGATTTGAAAGCTATCCCTTTCTTCTTTTTGTTGTCGCTTTCATCATCCATCTTGATATTCATCTCATGAGTCATGAATGATCCAAGAAACTCCTCCAAGCTAAGTGTAGTGAGATCATTTTCTTCTTGAATAGCATTCACCTTAGCTTTCTAACTTTTAGGCATGCATCTTTAAATTTTTCTCACCATCTCTACATTAGAATAAATATTACCAAGAGATTGTAGTTCATTAATGATATCAGTGAATCTAGTGAACATTTCAGAAATGGTTTCATTATGCTTCATCTTAAACAACTCATAATTATGAACAAGTATGCTTATTTTAGATTCCTTGACTTGGTTGGTTCCCTCATGGGTAATCTCAAGTCTATCCCAAATCTCCTTGGCAGTGTCATAGGTGAAGATCCTATTAAACTCATTTGGGTCAAAAAAGCAATATAAAAAATTCATAGCCTTAGCATTTTTTGTATCTAGTTCAGAATATAAGCTGATGTTCCTAATGATAATCCCTAAAATGAATTAGGTAACTCTGAATAACTCATCATATACCTTACTATTTCCATAAGAGTCTTATTCCTTCTTTTTGTTACACCATTCTATTGTGTAGTACCCGGTGCAATCAACTAAGATGTAATCTCTGCCTCTGATAAAAAATTCTTGAACTCTCTCAAGAGGTGCTCGCCACCACAATCAGACCGTAGGGTCTTGATACATTTATCCAGACGCTTCTCTACTTCTGCCTTAAATTCTTTATATTTCTAAAAGTATTCAGTCTTACGGTGCATCAAATAAATGTACTCAAACCTTGGGTAATCGTTGATAAAAGTGACAAAATACTCAAAATCTCATCTAGCCCAAATAGTCATCGGTTCACATAAATCAAAGTAAATCAATTCCAATAACTCTTTAGCTCTATAGCCTTTAGCCCAAAACGACTTCCTAGTCATCTTTCTCTCTAAGTAGTATTCACAAACTAGAAGTGCCTCTACTTTCAATGAACTCAAAGGTCCATCTTCTACTAATCTATTTATCATTTTTAAATTAATATGACTTAGGCGTAAGTACCAAAGATACATTTGATTTATCTTAGAACGATCCTTTCTCTTACATGGTAAATTAAAAGTATTATTCAATTCATTCAGATACAGTGTAGGAGATATTGGAATAATAACATAAAGATCATCTACCAATGTACCAGAACAGATAACCCGTTTATTATCCTTAATAACCACAGAGTTATTAAAATAAACCAAATATTTGTTTTTAGCCAATCGAGAAATAAAAACTAAGTTTCTTTAATTAAAACCCAATCTCTACTAAAATTGAGAGTGGCATCTCCCACATCAACTGCTGCCACATTTGTATTATTGCACATGTGCAGGTAAATCTCACAATCACTAAGTTGTCAGGTTTTTTAGAACCCTTACAATAAATTACAGACATGATTAGTGACTCTCGTATCTACATACCACATACTAGTAGATAATACCGCTAAATATGTTTCCGCAACTAATGACCAAAAATTATCTTGATTGTTTAGCTTGCCAAGATAAACTAGACATTGCTTTTTTTAGTGCCGTGTCTAATTATAATGAAAACATCTACCTTTTGACTTTTTTACACTAGTCCATAGCCCACTAACTACCTTAAAAATCATGCCACCTTATTTCTGAATTTTTTTCTTCTTCTTGCATTTTGGCTTTGAGGAAGAACTTTTTTTTAGAAACAAACATATTTTCTAGTATCCTAAGAACACCCTCGGCAGTTAAAGCTATATCCAGATTTCTTTTCTAGTTAACATAATTAGGATCCATAAATTTATTTTCTTTAAGTATAGCCATGAGTGGATTGAACGCTATTTTAAAATCTGAGAATCACATAATTAAAAATAATTAATTATGATAAGCAAAAACTTTGAATTCATTTTAAAATTTAGTTCTCTCTACTATTTTTAAAATGAACTCGTCAGTAGCCTGGTACACCGTGAATATCATGGATCGATGGAAAGGTCGTCGACTATTCATTATTTGTTCAGACAGGACAATTTTTATTAATTTTACTATCTAAGCAACAGATCATGCTAAGTAAAATTAAATAGCTGACATAACTTCGATCCTATAAATAATAGTAGTGACTCGATGGAGAAGATACTATTATTTATAACTAAGTGTATATCATCACTTAATCTCAAATCAATCGCTTCGCAATGAACCCTTCAGATGGAAAAGTGATCCACACTAACAATTATTCAAAATTATCCCTAAAGGATGTCTGTACCGGTGATACCGTAATTAATTTCGTCGAATAGGGAGGAAGGTCCAAATGTCAATATACAAAATTAATTACATTACCTACAAACTAGTGACGGAGACCATATAATTTATCTGTGAATAAATTTTCTCACCCACTTAGTTTTTAAAATATTTTCTAGGGTTATAAAAAATGTTTTATTTTAACAAATTCATAATTTCGAAATATACCACACATTACAAAGATTCTGGTAAAAACCAATCTTATGTGTTATATGTGTTGTCATGGTTGTATACTAAAAATCACGAATTTTGTTGGTTTTAATATTTAATTTTATTCTTTAATAAAATTATTTTTCTATTTTATGAGAATCTTAATGTAGTAACCCGATGTGTTCTTAATTTATTATTAATTATAATTAAATTGCTGGCGACGAACTCTAATTGAATATAGTATAAATTGCATGTAATTAATATGTGCCGTGACCCCAGAATAATCATTTATGATAAATTCTATAAGGTTCAAAAATTTTATAATATAAATTAGAATTAATTAAAATCAAAATTTAATTAAATCGTATACAGATGTATAAATACATAAATTAGATAGGTTTTGGGGAGATTTAAAAAAAAAACAGAGAAGCTTCATCCCAGCCGAAGCTGAGAAGCTTCGGGAGAAAGGAAGAAATAGAGAGCCGAAGCTAAGTGGTGGTACTAGAAGCTTCATGGAGACAGAGGAAAGGTCCCTCCATTTATAACTTTAGTATTTCTAAACCACTATTTCATGTTTCGGTTTAGAGAGAAAGGGAGAGTGAGAGTGAGCGAGAGAGAGAGAGACAGCCGAGAGAAGAGAGAACGGGGAAGCACTTGACGCACCACCACCGAGCCACCATCACCTCACCATTGCAGCCACCGGTGCCACTTTGCCTGCCCATCACCATCGTCGACTTTGCCCTAACCACCCTCAGCCAACGCTCGCGTCCTCTTCCTCAATTTCTATGCTTTGCTTTGCTGCTATGGACCACGAGGCTCCGAATTCAACTTCTCCTCAAAAACAAAATTGATCAATTTAGCCACAAAATTGGACATCGTCAAGGAGAATACAAGCTACACAAGGTTAGAGCATCACGTTTGAAGTATCATGGAGCCAAAATCTGAGACAGTCGAAAATGCGTCGGCGCCTTCCTTCTCTTCTTCCTCTGCGCAAATCAGTGCCGCCATTGATGGCGAGCTCTGAGCTTCAAAGCGAGTTGCTTTCAGCAGTTTGTGAACTGGGGCGTTAATTAAGGAGACTAAACCTCAACTTGGAAGCTATCAAAGGAGAAGAAAAGCAATGAAGGTCAACAATTACCCAGACCCGAGGTATGTTTCTGTTTCAGCCCTGACTAGCTTTTTCTTTCCTTTTTATTCTTCTATGAAAATTTATCTAAACCCTAGCCTTTTTGTCTACAAATTGATGGAGTTACACCTGGAATTAGAAGCCACTAGAGGAGAATTAAGGTGTAATCAACTGGAGGGAGGTATTCGAAACTTCATGGAGCAAGAACCAGACTTGGCCGAACCTAGGGCATTTCAGGGTTGGCGAAACTGAAGACGTGAGGCTCTATGAGGTAGGATTTTGACTAGTTTAAGTGCCTTGATTTGATTTGTGTTGATTTGTGATGATCTCTTATAAACTTGATAGATAAAACTCTAACCTTCTAGTTATAAAATAAACATTTCCCATAGACTTTTGAATTGAGTAGCTTAATATTATGGAATTAGAGCTTTATTGTGAGATTGGAGTAATGAGGGTAGTTGA
>JAULJZ010167601.1:0-25134 GCA_032270985.1 Heliamphora pulchella
CACAGTTAAGGAAAAACTGTAAATAAACAGTAAGCTCCACTCAGGCCACTCAGCCGAGGAGAAAGATAAAATACAATCTTATGAACTGACTCTGCCACACAAACAAAGGTAATAACTATATACTCCTGCCCATTACCCTAGTCTTGAACCACTTAAGGCCTGCTAAGTAATGACAAGTTTTATATGGAGCTACAACAATAAAGCCACTCACGGGGCAATAGACTTCTTTACGAATTTCCACAACCGATAGACGAAGTATAACCAAACCACATTTACAGGGATTAACCCGAGGGACCGTAGCGAACCCACTCTGCCCACGTTTTTGGACTTCCACCATGGAGCAATAGAAACCCAACTCAAAACAACACATTGTCACGGTACATCTATGGAGAACATTTAAAAATCCATCGTAGCTCAACTACGAAAACCTGTAAAATAGTTTATACAACACATCTATAAAAGAGATCTAATCCATCGGCATGGAGATCTAAAACCATTTCTAACAAAGCATTTAAAGGATGAGACTCAACCCCGCGAGTTAGCTCCAATCCTCTAAAAATACGTTTTTTCACCATTTTCACAAAACACCTTGTTTTCAAACCTCCTTTTGAAACTACGAATACCACGCATCCGAAACATGTATACAATCAAGAAAAGGCGTAAAAATTCACTTTTACCCAAAACCAAGATTTACACATGAAAATCACGTTTAATGTATTTTCTACTAGATAAAAACACATATAATCACATATATCACCCTTATACAGCAGTAGGGTCTAGAATCTTACCTTGGTGAGCCAAAGCTCGACGTCTCAAAAATTGAACCTCAACGAAACAGAATTTGATACAGATGAACGCGAAGCCCTCGGCACCAACATCAAGGATCCACTGTCAGTTTGCTAAAAATCGAGCTCTGGGCCCATCAAAATCTAGAGAGAATGTGGAGAGAACACAAACTTAGCTTAGAAGTAATGAATTTCAAAAATATTTCAGCCCCTGGATAATTATAGAACATGAAAATTTCCACTGTCCAGTCGACCGAACTCAAAATTCTCGGTCCAGTCGACTAGGCCATGCCCTCCAGTCCACTGAACTGCTGGGCAGTGTGTTTTTCTACGTCAAACTGGTTTTTCAGCTTTAAACCAAGCCAAGCAAGCCTCTTTCAAACCCGAACAAGCGTAAAAGATATAGTAGAAACATCATTAAGGTTATGAGATAACTCGAATTCCATTAACACTTAAACATTCCCAAGCTAACATGGGTTAGGGTCTCACAGACCCTAACCTATTTTGTTTTTGGAATAATTTAAGTGTTCAAGTTGTTTTATGATCTCAATAATGTTTTAGGTACACCCTTGGCGCGTGTTCGGGTTTTGTTAAGGCTTGTTTGGCTAGTGGTTGAGCTAAAAAATATATTTCACGCAGAAGAACCAATTTGACGCACAATACAGTAGTCCAGTCAACTGGACTATAGGATCCAGTCGACCGGAGCGACAGAAGGCCGGTTCGATCGACTAGACAAGGAGGTTCGGTCGACTAGACAGTGGAAATTTTTGTGTTCTATAAATCTCCAAGGGTTGAAATATGTTGGAAATTCATTACTTCTAAGTTAAGTTTTGGTTCTCTTTACCTTCTCTCTAGATTTTGATGAGCCCAGGGCTCGATTTTCAGCAAACTGACAGCAGATCCTTGATGTTGGTGCCAGGGACTTCGCGTTCATTCGGACAGAATTCTGTTTCGTCGAGGTTTAATTTTTGAGGCTTCGAGGTTTGGCTCTACGAGGTAGGATTCTAGACCATACTGTTGTTAAAGGTGTTATATGCAGTTATATGTGTTTTCACCGGGTAAAAAATACATTAAATATGGATTTCATGTTTTAAACCTTGGTTTTGGGTAAAAAGTGGGTTTTACGCCTTTCTCGGTTTTATACATGATTTGAATGCGTTGGTATCCATAGTTTTCAAAAGGAGATTCAAAAATGAGGTGTTTGTTAAAATGGTGAAAAACGTAATTTTGGAGGTTTGGAGCTAACCCTCGGGGTTGAGTCTCAACTCTTAAACGTTTTGTTGGAAACGGTTGTTGATCTCCATGGTTGATGGATTGGATCATTTTATACATGTGTTGTATAACTATTTTACGGGTTTTTGTAGTTAAGCTACGGTGGATTTTTAAATATTTTCCATAGATGTACCATGACAGTATGTGGTTTTGAGTTGGGCTTCTATTGCTTCTTGGCGGAAGTCCAAAAACGTGTGCAGAGTGGGTTCGCTACGGTCCGTCGAGTTAATCTCCGTAAATGTGGTTTGGTTATGCTTCGTCCATCGGTTGTGGAAATTCATAAAGAAGTTCATTGCCCCGTGAGTGGCTTTATTGTTGTGACTCTGTATAGAACTTGTCATTACCTAGCAGGCTTTTAGTGGTTCAGGACTAGGGTAATGGGCAGGAGTTTATAATTGTTATCTTTGTCTGTGTGGCAGAGTTAGTACATAGGATTTCATTTATATCTTTGTCATCGGTTGTGTGGCACGAGTGGAGCGTACTATTTTATTACAGCTTATCATTTTATTTTCCTCGATTGTGTGTTTTGAGTGGAAAAATAACATTACAATCCCGATTGTGTGATCTGGGTGAACAAAATCAAGTTTTTGATTACAACTTTTCCTTAACTGTGGCATGATATCTGTGAGGAAGATACGCATGGTTTTAATGTTGGAAATTAGGGGTTTCATGAAAGAAAACCTTTTTAAAGCTCGTGTTGGCCTGACAAAAAACTTGTTGTTTTGGAAAGAAAACCTTTTTGACTCCTGTAGTTGAGTTCGTATGCTTATATGATTGCATAACTTATTTTACAGCTTTATACTCTTTTCTATTGGGCTTCAGCTCACGATGTGGGATTTTGTTGTAAAACCTTTTTTAGGTAGACGTGGTCCTGTTGGTGACCTTGAGATGCCCGGAGGTGGCTGTTGATAAGACCCCGTTGTTTGGTCTTTGTTATCTAGTTTATACCTTTCTATATATGTTTCATATTTGAGTATAACATGTTGTAATGCGTATATAGTTCTTATGGATGTATGCATATTTTATTGCTTTCGAGAGAACCTTGGGTTGGTTGTTATTTTTCGTAGTTTCTTACAACGTTTTTCAATGCTGGGTGCAATGCTTTACAAATGGGGTTTTCAAATGGTATATGCTTCATTTAAACTCTTGTACTTGAGAAAAATTTTAGAACGACTTCCATATCTTTTTGAAAGGATTTTTTTTACCTAAAAAGTCAATTTTCTTTTAATAAAAAAGGGTTTGGCTTGTGGGACCGTGACCGTAGTCTCTTTGCTACTCTTTCAAATTCGATAAAATCTCGGTAGTACGTTTTACAAAGGTTTTAGCCTTGTTTTGGCTTTCTAGTTTTAAATCCCTTTTTGTGTTGGGACGGTTTGATGATGTTTAGTGGCTTTTCACGTGACCTAGAGTTTGGGACATGACAATTTTTGAGGCATTGTTTGAAGCAACATGTGGCTAGATATTTAAGCTATTTTTCTAGAAAAAACGGGCACAAAAGAAGCACCAGAAAAAGCCCAAACAGCCCACTATTTGGGGTAGCGACGCACAGGGGCGGCGGCAGCAGGTTTGGGCAGCTTTTTTTTGCCGTTTTTCGAGCAGTTTTTGAGTAGATTTTTTGACGAAAAAAATATATTTTTTGAGAGCTGTCTTTCGGTATAAAAATTATCGAAAATGAAACTCAGATAAGGTAGCAAAAGCCGCTTGAAGGTGGTGGCAAGGTGGTGCCGGCGGCGGCTTTGTGATGGCCAGCGATGTAGGCTTCTCTCGGGCTATTTTTTGATAGTTTTCATATATGAAAGATCGTGATATGATATATGAATATATCAAAGTGTATCAGGGTAGTCTAATGCAATCATGATATAGCAAACTAATAGGAAAGATGATTATTACAGCTTACCCTCTACAGGAGACTGAAACGCTTCAACGTTTCACTTTGATTATAAAATCGGGATATATGCATATCAAGTTTATGTATGTGAACTGCGAGATTGATTGTATATCTGTTTTATATTTAGTCTGTTAATTTAATTAATTCAAAAATTCGATTTTAATTAAAATATTTTGTAATGAAAAATAAAATTAACTTTTTTTTAATTAATTAATTTTAATTAAATGAAAAAATATTAGATATTTTATTTTTACAAAATATCACGTTTAAAATAATTTTTCTTAAAATCATATATCTTGAAAAAATGTGAGAATTAATTCCAGATTTTAAATTAATTAAAGGAAAAGATATTTAATCAAAATAAATTTATTTTATTTTATTAAAAAACTATGTTTTAATATTTAATTTTATTTTAATAAAATTAATTTTTTATTTTATGAGAATCTTTATGAGTAATGTATGTGTATCATTTCTTTAATGTTATGCATGGATGTCCGATATTCTGTATAGTATTTAATCTGGTGTGTAGAGTACGGCTTGCACACAGAAGATCAGATTTTAGATTCTTGTAGAATATAAGTTTTATGTTCACAGTTTAGATGGAAATGGACATAATATCGGTACGATTGTTGCACAGTGTTTTAGTATGCCTGTCTTAGTTATGGAGAACAGATAATAGTATCGTCTATTATTCTGACTCTCTGTGCTAGTACACTTTGTGTGTATTGAACGGAACATTCGAGGAAATTACTTTTATACTGACTATATAAATTAATTCACACCCAAGATTATTATGAATATGGCTTATCCTCTTAATGTTAAAATAATTATTGATTTGTGTATATTTAATATTCGTTGTTTTGATTCATTAAAGGGTGCGATCTTATATGAGTCTATATTTTCAGTGAGTTGGATAGCAGAATTATATATATGGTAAATATTAATTATTGACGGAATCCACGTCCCGAAAGAACGGGATTGACGATATCCCCTTAAGGAAGCTTATAAGTTTTGATCGGGCCAAACCCTACAGGTGGATTTAATTATCCGGTGGTCAAATATGTTAATCGGAAGGACTTAAAAAATATCAAGATACCGATTAAATTAAATTATCAGTAATTAAATTTAATTGGCAGGTATCGAAAATCTTAACGTGGGAAGAAATGGTATTGAGATTATGGGTCAGAGTGCAATTATAGTTCTTTAGTGGTGTGAACTGTAATTTAGTATATTATGGAAATTGCAGAAATCGCTGCTGGTTTTCCATTATTACAGATACCGCTATGAGGTTTGCTTAATTGCAGAAACCACTGATACGTCTCTGTGTTTCACTAGAAGTCTTACTCATAATTATTTCCCAAGTCCCTGCTGTAGCCCTATTTATATGCGGGTAGGCTAAACTAGTTTTATAACTTGTCTTTCAAGACTAAAGCTATCTGGATTCTGCCAGTACGAGTTCTCGGAGAATTATAGCCCACACTATATCCAGGAATCGCATAACGGAATACAAAAGAAGATTTGACAGGAGCTTCAACTCGAATTCAAATCGTAATTGAAGATTCGACCGGTAAAAAGGTATTCTTCTAAATAAATTTTGGATGCACGGGTTTTATTTTGATAATTTATAATCAAAAATTTTATCTGGAGCCCGTTTTGGCAATTGCCCGTCCAGTAATTTTTTTCTATTAATCGTTTGCAAAAACGAAGATCTTGGCAATTTTTCCTCCAACATAAGTATCACCTGATACGAGAAATTGTATAGAGAGGTGATGTTGCTGTGATCAAGATTACATTAGGAGACAACCTTGCAGATCCTTTTTACAAAAAACTTACCGGCTAAGACTTTTGATAGTTATGTAGAGGGCATGGGAGTCAGATGTATGGTAGCATGGTTTTGAGTATAAGTGGGAGATTATTAGAGTTGGTATACTGAAAATCATATTTTTAATATTTAATTTTATTTTAATAAAATTTATTTTTCTATTCTACGAAATCTCTATGAGCAATGTATATATATCATTTTTTTAATGTTATACATAGATGTCCAATATTCTCTATAGTATTTAATCTGGTGTGTAGAGTACAACGTACACACAAAAGATCATATTTTAGGTTCTTGCAGGATATAAGTTTCATGTTCACAATTTAGATAAAAATGGACATACCATCAGTACAACTGTAGCACAGAGTTTTAGTAGACATGTCTTAGTTATGGAAAACAAATAATAGCATCGTCTATTGTTCTGACTCTCTGTACTAGTACACTTCGTATGTATTGAATAGGATACATTGGGGTAATTAATTTTATACTGACTATATAAATTATTTCACACTCCAAGATTATTATGAATAGTGCTTGTGTTCTTAATCCTGAAATAATTATCGATTAGCGTATATTTAATATTCGTTGTTTTGATTCATTAGAGGATGCGAACTTATATGGGTCTATATTCCCGGTGAGTTGGATAGCAATATTATGTATATGGTAAATATTAATTATTAACAGAATCTACATCCTGAAAGATCGTAATTGACGATACCCCTTTATGGAAGCTTATATGTTTTGACCAGGCCAAATCCTATAGGTGGATTTGATTATCTAGCTGTCAAATAAGTTAAGTGGAAGGGCTTAAGAAATTATAAAATACTGGTTAAATTAAATTGTCAATAATTAAATTTAATTGGCTGGTATCAAGAATCTTAACATGGGGAGAAATGTTAAGTATATAATAATAGGAGCTCAATGCAAGATGGTCTTGAAATTATGGATTAGAGTGCAATTATAGTTTTTTTGTGGTGTGACTGTAATTCAGTGTTTTATAGAAATTACAGAAATCGCTGTAAGTTTTCCATAATTACAGATACCACTATGAGGTTTGCGTAATTGCAGAAACTGCTAATACGTGTCTGTGTTTCGCTAGAAATCTTACTCATAATTACTCCACAGGTCCCTGCTACAGCCCTATAAATATGCGGGTAGGCTGAACCAGTTTCATAATTTGTCTTCCAAGACTAAAGCTGTCCAGGTTCTACAACTACGCATTCTTGATAGATTGTAGCCCATCCTACATTCAAGAATCGCATAAGGAAATACACTAGAAGATTTGACAGGAGCTTCAACTCGGATTCAAATCGTAGTTGAAGATTCGACTAGTGAAAAGGTATTCTTCTAAATTAACTTTTGATGCACGGGTTTTATTTTGATAGTTCGTCATCAAAAGTTTTATCTAGAGCCCGTTTCGGCGTTTACCTATCCAGTTAATAATTTCAGATGATCATTTAGAAAAATAAAAATTTTGACAGTTTTGCCTCCAACACGTCAAGGTCCTACAGATGGGCTTCCCCTTGCAAGAAATGCCAATCGATCCTCATGGTACGTAAGGAGAATAATGCTTCTAGACCAAAGTTGAGAAAGTTCTTGTGCTCGACCAGGGAGAAGTCACCCATTTAAGACAAAATAGAGTTACTGTAGGAGTGTGCCATAGAAAAGGCAAGGAAAATGTAGGATATCCAGAATAGTGGAGTTTGAACCAGTTGTCCCTTTATATAGAGCCAAAATAGAGGGAACCACAGAATCTGCTCTAAGTTTTGCACCAAAAAGCCTTGTTGCGGCCGCCATCTTTTTCTCACGGCCATTATCTTTAAAAGTCACAGCCGTTCCTAATCGTCACGGTCGTGAGTTCCCAACTTCCTGGCCGCCAACTTTTCTTCATAAAAGTGCAGGCCGCAATATTCTAAACCAGCGACCGTGAATTCATTTCTCACGGCCGTGACGTTTTTTGTGTATAAATTTTAGCATGCCCCCATTTTGCCAACATGCCCTAAATTATCGTTAAGAACCTATAAGGAACTCACAACATAAAAATTGATTCATAGGGCCTATTCTCAACTCACAAGTCATATAGCATGCATAATAGAGGTCTAGGTAATCAAGAACAATTTTCATAACAAAAACGAAGGAATCACATGCATCTATGATAACCAAAAGTTTAAATCGAGGGCACAAAGGCCCTATCCATCATAAGTAACAAGTAATGTGTATGTATGCCAAGGTATATATCGAGGTACGCAGACCAAACATAAAATAAAGGTGCAAAGGTCCTACCCATCGCAAAGAGTGTATCCGTGCAGTGTATCTGTGCAATGTATCAATGCAGTGAATTAGAGTAGAGTATGAGTGTAGTGTATCAATACAGAGTATCATAATGTATGTTGACTAGCGCGTAGACCCAAACAAGAATAGGCACACAGGCCTCCAGGTACGATGAAAGAAAAAAAAGCAATCAATAGTAAGCAGCAGCAGGTCAGTCACTCTCGTCGTGTCCTCTTCCATCGGACCATATAGCCTCCATGGGATGACTCTCCAAATGTCGACCCAGTCTCCTCCACCTCCTATAAGCTATCGAAGTCTGTGCAACACTAGAAGTCAGAGCCCGAGATGAGGGAGCAGCAGCAAAAGCAAAAGAAGAAGCTCCCACGGAAGGTGTAGCCGGTACAGCCGAGGGAGCCGATTGTACATGACCTTCATGAGTCCTCGGACCCCTTCCTCAGCTACACTAAAAGAAGAAAAGGGCATATTAGATAATAGAATGAGCAGTATGAAATGAAAAGTGCATAAAGGCAGAATAGAGCAGAATGAGAAGCATACCATAGTAGGGCCACCTCGGGGAGCAGGAGGCTTCACGTCCTGTGCTCAAAAAGCGCTATCCCAATGGCGAACCAGCACCTTTAGACCAGTGATGAGCTGGAGGCATTGATCGCACCACTCTTGAGGCATCTGTTAAAGAAAGAGACAACATCAATACAATCATATATGAAAAGTAGTATAGAAGGCAGGGAAAGCAGTATTAAAAGCAAAGAAAAAAGGGAAGGATGTTGTACTTACTTTATGCAGGGGAAAGAAGAATCTCCTCGGTCGTCAGCTCTGGTATTAAGATCTGATAAAGGTTTCCATCCACAAATGTATCCACAGTCCAGGACAACTCAGGATGGACAACTCAGGATGGACAGCTCTAGGGGGAGGACCCCGCATAGTAGCACGGGGGCCCAAAAATGGGTATGAGCCTTTCCCAGGCAAATACCGTATAGTCACGATCCTCGTCCTCGATTAGCATAGCAGTGTCGATGCCCATCATGGCATGGATAATCTCAGCTGTACGAAGGGAGTCAATATGACGCATCTTGGCTGGAGGTGTCCTCGGGATACGAAAGTGGTTATACCCCAAGGAAGACCGAATAATGCGCTCACCAAGGAACCACTCTCTAAAGAATGGTCTCTCCAGCAAGACATGGGTCTGAGTAGCCTCATGGGTCTACATCAGGTCAGCTCCAGCTCGCTTATCCATACCAACCCAGATATCCCAACGAACCTAAAAATGAGGAAACATGTCAGCTAGCAGTATGTACAGAAAGAGAGAAGATGGGAATAATTAGGAATATAATGAGCATACCCGATCAGGAGTGTGGGTGTCCAAAAAGTAACGGTCATCGTCAATGTCCTTCCCACTAGGTTTTGTACCCCGATATCGTCTAGCCCATCGGAGTACCCGGAGGATCACAAGGGGGTCATCACAAGCGTTCACCAGCTGACACATACCTAAGAACTCATAGGTCCATAGCTACAGATGATCAAGGAAAGCATTAGTACAGCTGAAATAGATATGCAGGTATAGAAATGAGAAAGGAAGCCGAAGAAGGGAATAGAGATATACCTCCAAGATACGCCAGTACCTGCTTGTGCTCCTGTCAGGGGTCTGGGTGGCAGCACTCATATATCCATAGAGGGTAGTCAAGGCGGCTCCCCCTAGTCGAATGTGCCGATTCGGTCCACCACCATCATAGCAGTGAGGTAGTGGAGGTGCACCTTGTTCTCTAAGTTCGAGAATAAGGCTATCCCAAACTTATAGAGAAGGAATGCACGCGCTACTCACTCGGAGTGATGGGCCTCTGTACAGATGAAGTAGCAGAATATCTTCTTCAACCAAGTGTATCGTATGCTCCCCTTGTCGATAGATGGGGGCACGTAACCAATGAAATATTTAATAGTCACAGGACTCCAACTAATCTCTACATCAAATAGGATCGGGTCGCCGCCAACCCGAATCACAGTGATAAGAGCAAAATCAAGAGATGTCAAAGTAACCTCGAAAGTAGGTAGATGAAAGTTATTGGTGGTATCCCGCCACCTCTCGGTTAGGGCTGTGAGCAAAACCCTATCATTGCTGGTCCCCTCCAACGTCTTGATGAAGCTACCAAATCCCGCCTGGTCGACGATCTCCCGACAGCAAGGGGACAGGGCCACATACCAATCCAATACGTCAAAGGAACCTCCAAAACCATGGATACGAAGCCTTGCCTGAAATGAAAACATAACGAATTAGTAAATAGGAACAATAACAAAATCAAAATCAAAATGCGTGACATGATAACTAAAACAAAGCTTTTCACTAATGAATGATAATGACAAATCCATCAAATAGATCCCAAAATAACCATAGGTAACCCAAACTGCTCCAAAAAATCCAATTTCAAGTTTTTTTAGTAAATCTAACTTCTTTCCAAATCCTAGATTTGTGTTAATTCTTGAAAGATGGGTGACGTGATTCAATCCACTTCAATTTTGAAAACTCCGTCAAAACTAAAATTGTTTCAAACAAAAACAAAACTCAAAACTAATGATTAATTTCACGCAATTTCGAGACCTCAATCTTTAAACAATAGAATCCAAACCCAAATTGAAAGTTCAACCTAAAATTCAACACCGCTCAAATATAGTCCAACTCAAGCCATCCCGCCCCAACATGAAATCTAACGAATTCAACAAGATCCATTTCGATTCAAAATTCAAACTACAAAAATTCAATTAAACTTCAAATTGATATCCAAAACTCTCAGTTTCATTCTAAAGTCAACCTAACTTCTAAAGATTAGACTCGAACACATCTCGAGCCCATTACTCAACATAGATTTTACTCAATCCATATCCAAGGCATGTCATGTTCAAAACTCAAATGTTTTCAAATTTAACCAAACTTCGACTCATTTCCAAATTCAACATAAACAAGTTTAGTCCAAATCTCAAACTTCAATTCAAACGAGCCCCATTTTCAAAAATGTGATCTAACTCATAAGTCAAAGCATATTTTTCAAACCCAAGTTCAAAATTCAATCCAAAAGTCCATTTTTCAAACCCGAGTTCAAAATCCAATCCAAGATCTTCTTTTTACCCAAGTTTAAAGATTTGTTCGATTTAGTTCAAAGTTTGTTTCACCCAAATCAAAGGTTAATTCAAATCCAAGATTCAAGTTTGCTTTCATCTAAGTTCAAAGTTTCAAAGTTTCATCCAAAAGTTCATTTTTTAATCCAAAGTTCATTTTAATCAAAAGTTCAAAATTTCGTCCTGTCTAAAGTTCTAGGTACATTTCGATCCAAGTTCAAAGTTCGATCCCAATTCGAGTCAAGGTCTAACCTAATCAAGTCTATGTCCTAAATTCAATTTTCATGTTCAAAGTCTCAAATCTAGAGTGTCCAGATATCAATTCAAATTTAATTCAGTTCAATCCAAACGAGACAACTAAGTTTGAATATCCAACATAAAAAAGTTGAAGTGATTTTGAATCAATACATCCACAAAGCATCTAAAGATTCAAAGTTTTGGTTTACCATAAGGTTCTTGGTCAAGATATGATCCTTACGATGCTGGAGGCGAAAAATCGTGCTCTGCAACCACGTCCACAATAGTGAACCACTTCATAGTCGGACTCTGCAAGTGGTGATTAAGCGAGAAGTAGGTGGCAGGGTCGAAATGCTCTCGTATACCCGATGCGACTCCTCCCTTCAGTGGCTCGTCACCATTACCCGCTGCACCACTACCACCAGCACCACACACGTCCACGTCCTCGCTGCCGCCTCCCCCAACCATGTCGTCGCCTCCTGTAGCTCCACTATCTCCTTCAACACCGCCACCACTGCCGGCTTCAACACCACTACCACCTCCGCTACCGCCGGCACCACCCGTGTCGGTAAACCCAAAGCCGCTAACCATTAAGTATAAGAGAGGGAGGTGAGAAAGAAAAAACATGTTTCTAAAAGAGAGAGACCAAGAGAGAAAGCTCCGAGAGAGAAAAACTGAGGAAGAGAGACAAGGAAATTGACAGAGATGAGAGACCGAGAGAGATAAAGAGAAAAATAGTTCACGCGAATGAGCTTTTTTGAACTACCCCAGACCCTTGTACTGCTATCGACCTCGCGGCCGTGAGGTCCGCCTCTTTTAAAAACTAGTAGCCGTATCATCCGAACCCGAGCCACAACTTTTGATCCTAACAGCCATAGCTTTTTTGAAAGGTTTCGTATGGTCGCCATCTTTGAATGTCCAAGCCACCAATATCCTAGGAAATATAGTTCAGGCCACTACTTTTGGAAAGTAACGGCCACTATATTTTCATGCCCTCATCTCTTGAACACTCGCCCTCGAGTATGTAAAGCTCTCATTATGGTTTAGTTAGCGTAAACCCTTTTGCAATAACTCCTCTCGAAGTTCTAGCTACCCCTCAAAAAGTTCATTCCTCCACTTGATCTTAAACTGACTTTTCGGTCCTTTCATGACGTAAAATTGGTATTCTGGCTAATCGGTCCTCGCATGACCTAAAAATGCCCCTTTAAACCTTCGGTCCCCTTCACGACTTTAAACTCATCGGTCCTCCTCATGACCTTAAACTGACTCCTTAGTCCTCGTACGACCTAAAAATTCACCTTTGAACCTTTGATCCTCCTCAATACCTTAAACTGACTCATTATTCCACCTGATGACCTTAAACTAACTCATCGGTCCTTGCATGACCTAAAAATACTCATTTAAACCTTCGGTCCTCTTCACGACCTTAAACTGGCTCATCGGTCCTCCTCATGACCTTAAACTGACTCCTAGGTCTTTGCACGATCTAAAAGTTGCCCCTTTACTTTTCGATCCTCGCATGATCTAAAATCATCCCTCAAACCATTAATCCTTCTCACGACCTTAAATTGTCCATCTGGTCCTCGTATGGCCTTAAAATACCCTGTTTACCTAATCGGTCCGATTCATGACCTAAAACTGATCTTTATTAATCTTCGGTCCGTGATGCAACCCTAAATTGTTAAGTATTATACTTGTTTGCATCGTATCATATATTTCATGCAACATGATTAGACTGTTTGCATCATATGCACTGCTCCATGAACTACGACTGGTCTAATCCCTCATAATGGGATACGTAGGAAGCTCAATGGAATTTTGGGTTTCACCACGCTTTTCTGTATGTTTTGTTTATGCCTAAGATTGGCAGCTTGTTCAATCGGTTAGTCTCTAGAGCTTTGACATTCACTTGCACCACGAGTTATTGTAAGCTCTGTCAAAGAGAGGCAACTGTAGACACCCCAATTTGACCAAGCCAAATCTTAGACACCCATCTCGAATGCTCCCCAATGACGAAAACATAGGAATTGTACTCAAGAATACTCAAAAGTAAAGTCAGGAATTTGGTTCAAACCCCAAGAAACCACCAAACACCTCCAAGCCATAACATCCATATCCTCACGGCCATCACCTTTTTCAAAATCCTAGAGCAGGTCGTGTCCTTACTCTCACGGTTGCAACCTCTTTTGTGATCCTAGAGCAGGCCAATGTAGATACTCCAATCTGATAAAGCCAAATATTAGGCACCTGTCTCGAATGCATTCTAATGACGAAAGTATAAGAATCAGGCTCAAAGATACCCACAAGGAAGCAAAATCTCAAATATGACTCAAAACCCAAAAAACCTTCTGGCCGTGATATTCCCAATCTCACAATCGCCACCTTTTTGGAAACCCTAGATCAGGCCGTATCCTTGCTCTCACAACTGCAACCTTTTAAAAATCCTAAACCAAGCCGTAACTTTCTTTGTCATGGCCATTGCTTGTTTATCCAGGCTACAACTTTTGAAAGTCACAGCTGTCCTTTTCACAACCTTAAAGGCGGCGACCGTTACTGTACTAAAGCAAAAAGGTAGCAACCATCACTATTATCCCTTTTTAAACCGGTGGCACCATCCCAGAAGGGGTCAGTGTTACTCGTCTTGCCTATAAATAGGTGCCGTTTTCAAGAAGATCCAAGAGGAAGAAACACTTAGAGGCTCAGGCTCTGCTAAAATACTTTCCCATTTGATATTCTCCCATCAATTCTATACTTTTTGAGCCTCATTCGTGTTCTTGCTTGCCTTAGAGGAGTTCTTAGAGGACATATATTAACTTGGAGGTATCATATCCTCACCGCCGAGGAGCCATTCGAGGTGTATATTCACACGAGGTAACCTTAGGAACCCACGACTCTTCTTAAACCCTTATCTTCGTCTCCCGAGGGTATCGTGGATAAGGTTTTCATTATTTTTTTATTACTTATTTATCATTCATTTCAATGTAAGTATTTGTTTCTTTGGTTTGGAACCCCTTTTCTATTCCAATGAGAAAATCTGAGCATCCGACAAATTGGTTAGCCAGACGTATCAGTCCAATCCATACGATTCATTCATTAAGAAATTTATGGGTGTGAAAACCGGGGAAGGTTGTCCTATCTCCGTGTTAAGCCCTACAAAGTCAAGTTTTTCAATACTAATAGTGTATTCATAGCTCTCTCTTTCGTATATTTACATTTGTTTTCATTCTATTTTGATGCTCACAAGCACACTGAGCCCACCAAAAGCTTTCTGAGGTTCTAAAACATAACGACTGCAATCATTTTATGTCACGGCCGTATGTTTTGTTAAACCCATAGTTACGGTCGTGCATTTTTTATAACGGCCGTTATATTAATGCCTTCTTTTCTCACTGCCGCAACGTCATAATGTTACGGCCGTGATATTGTTTTTAAGGCCAAAAACATAAAAACTCTCTTAAAAACTTTCTGATTTTCATTTGTTTCGAGGTTCTATATCCTTTTATTACTCTATTTAGCATTTTCTCCTTTCTGTACCTCTATTTGTCATCATGTTGGGTAATAAATAGTAGATCTGGTCTAGACCAAATAGGTCATGGTCTCCATTCTATACACCTTCATATCTGTATGTTCTGAGGTTATGCAAGCATAACAGCCGCATCTTTTTCCTTAATTTTTGTTACAGCCACGACATTCTTTTGCTACGACCATGGGGTTTTATGAGGTAAGTGACATGAAAATGTGTTTTAAGCATTTTATTGTTCATTTTTTATATCCTGTACATTTTGTTTAGATTTATTGCTTGTATAGAGGATGAAGGAGAGTGGATCTAACCTAAAACCAATAAGTTATGGTCTCTGTCCTATATATCCTATTCATTTGAACCTGTCTTAAGCTTTGTGCAATGTACATTCCCTTTCTATACCCTTAAAAACCATGGCTGCGACTTTTATTTGTTACGGTCGTGAGCTTTTTTTGGTCTGTTCTGTGCGGTAACCTTATATTTGTCACGGCCGCTTGTTTTATGACTATTTTTGTCACGGCCGCAATATTAGTTGCTACGATCGTGAGTTTTCTGCATGTCTAGCAGCTTAAGTGTGATGTTGTAGTCTCCTCATTTTATTCTGTACAACCTGTTTATAGCATGTTAGGGACAAAAACATTGTTGTATGACCCTTAGACCTTTATTTGTTCGTTTTATTGCTCGTTCGTATGCTTTTTTCTTTTCTTCGCTTAAACGATACGTGTGGCATATCTAAAAATAATAACCAAGTTGTATGACCCTTGGAATCATAGTTAGAATTTTGTTTCTTTGCTTACTTCTGTTTGAACTCTATTTAACCTCCCATTCTATATATGTTACCTTTAAAGAGTTTACAACACGAACCAATATTGACAAAGTAGAGGCCAACCTCACGGTTGGACGAAAAGGGTGCGTAACACATTATCTTTTTGTACCTTAGTGCCCGAACCCTCTTTTTCTCTAGTTACATTTTTAAAAGACTCATAGCTTTTTTTTTGTTTTTCTTAGTTTTTCTCAAAAATCAAGTGGCGACTCTATTTTTCAAAAAGAGTGCTCAGATATCTTGGATTTTCTTGTTTGGAAAAAAAAAAAGAACATTTTTCTAAAAACAATAGATATCTAGTGAATCCCTCCTCACCAAAAACGTCAGCAACCTTTTCTGGCGACTCCGCTGGGGACTGGTTTTCAAAAAAAAAAATCGCAAGAGGGCTTAACTTGAAATGTCAATGGTTCTTGTTGTAACCTTTTCATCAATATTCACATTTGCTTATTTGAGTGCTTGGTTCTCAAAACCCCACTCCACCTATCCGACACCCCGGTCAGTTTATTGTCTCGGGGCTATGTCAGGGAAGCCAACAAGCTTTCGGTCACATGGTTCTATAGTTGTGGCAAAAAGAGTTATTAAGTACTGTTTAACCATGCCATGCACCATTCCTAGCATTAAGAGGTATATTCTTGACTCTATTCAGAAGGTACACTAAGTGAAGACCTACTAGCCTTCTCATGTTGTATATAGATTCTTAGAACCCTTCTTTTAGGATCAATAAATCTCCTAAGGTTATGTGATTTTTTTTATGGATGCTTTTGTTTGTATAGTTAGCACCCCAATTAGGTTTAGTCTTCGTCTTCTCAACTGTCGTCGAGAGTGAGTTATTTTGAGTTTAGGCCAGGCTAACGAGTCTTCCAATTTATGTGAGCCCTTTTAGTTTAGAGACTTAGACCTGGGATAATAGCATTGGGTAGAGAAAAACTTATACACACTTGGGCCTAGTCTTGGAGTGGGAGACTCAAACATGCCGACCAGTTGAGATTACTGATGGCAGACCCAAAACTGGCTATGGCCGATATGATGAGGGCAATTCTAGAATTACAATAGACTATTGAAGGAGTCAGTACCACTATATCAAATTAGGTTAGGATCCAGACTTAGTGTCAGACCCAAATCCAAGCTTTACAGACCCGGGTTGCAAACCCTACGTGGTTGTTCCGAATGACCTCAGAGATGGTATGAAAGATAACATTTGGGATGATAATGTAGGACCTAAGGGAGACCAACCAACAGGTATACAGCCCGTTTGACTAGGAATCTCGAAACTCCGAGCCACCAAGGAATCAATCTTGTCTATAAGGTTAACAAGTTGGAGAAGATTTTGAGAAAAGCCCAAGGAATTGAGGACTATATGTAAGATGTCAAAGGACTCTGTTTATTCATCAATGCTAAGTTGCCTGAGAAGTTAAAAATGCCCAATATGGAGAAGTTTAACAAGATCAGGGACCTGAGGATCCATCTGAGAATGTACATGGGAACTCTGTCACCGATGGATATCGGTGATCAGTTGAAAGCTCAGATTTTCCAGTGGTCTTTGTTAGGATCCGCACAGAAATGGTTTCTATCTTTAGACACTGCAAAGATAAGAACGTGGGAGGACATTGCTACTGCATTTCTCAATCAGTACAACTACAACATCCAACTTGATGTTACCACTCGGGAACTCGTGACCACCCGACAGGAGGCTAAAGAGTCTTTTGTTGAGTTTCTGACTCGATGGAGGACTAAGGCAGCTAAGATGACGAATCGACCCATTGAGAAGGAATAAGTGAGAATGGAAGCGAAGAATTTACAGTCGCAGTTCCATAAATATCTAATCGCACAGCTGTTGATGACATTTGAGCAGGTATTCGATGCCGGGACACAGATAGAGGATGCATTACAGTCTGGGGATATCAACAAGGGAGAACCGAGTCAAAGAACGATTCAAAAGCTGTATGCCAGTAACCCAAACAATGCCACCAATGCTGTGAACCTAAGTTATAAAGTGAACCCATCTATCCAGCCAATTTAAGCTAGCCCATCTATCTAGCCAGCTACCTAAAGTCAACCCTGAAACCTAAAGAGAACCTTCACTCAACTCACCGTGCCTTTAGCATCCATCCTGAGCCATCTCATTAAAAGGGGTCTCTTAAGGCCTTTAGAGCCGACCCCGTTTCTAAACCCTTTACTACCTAGATATAATCATAACCAGTACTACGCCTTCCACCAGGGGCATAGCCATTTAACCAACAATTGCATGAGGTTCCGAAATGAGATTCAAGACTTGATAGATAATAAGGTGATTCCTTCACCGAATGCCATTCAAAAATCAAATGTTACCACCAACCCTCTGCCGAACTATGCAAACTAGCAAAATGTTAACGCCGTTGAAAGAGAGTTAGAAGGATTTGATCCCACGAAGTTTATAGTATCCGCGACAGAAGCGAAGCCAATTGCAATTATGTCGTCAGGTCCAGAGGTACTGCTGCTTGACGACCTTATTTAGGATCTAATAGACGATGGTTTTGATAATTTCCCAATCTTTATCGTCCATATAGAGGATGTTCCTCCCTCTATCAATGATAATGATGAGGAAGATGAAGAAATTAGATAGATGTGGGAAGCTCTGGCCCGTCTTGAAGCATTTGATGATTTAGAGGCAGTAGGGATTGACATCAAATGGTATGTACCAACTGTATCAAGTGATGATACAACCTGGCACCAAGGGGCAGCTTGGTATGCGGAAGCCAACCCAGATTTTGAAACAGATGAGACAGGAAAAATAATATAAAAAATAAGAGAATCCTCGAAAGAAAAGGAGGTTGACAGCGAGAGTAAGGAGGAAGACAATCCACCAGCCAATATGAAAATCGAGAAAGAACAGAAAGAGAAAGAGGAGAATTCACCCTAAGTTAATTTGTTGGGAACCGTAAGTCCTGTATTTGACCTTTCCATATACATCGTTCCTCTTAATGAGCCAAAATTGAGAACACCCTTACCTGAGGAACCAATCTTATACTCTCTCGAAGTGGATTACCAAGAAGCGAATGAAATGGGAGCGTTAAAAGAGATAGAGCAGGAATTGATGGACATAAAATACGATAAAGGGGAGGATGTGCCAAAATGGAACCCAAAAATCGAAGAACCACGTGACTATGGAGGCCCGTGAGAGCCTTGGGGTCCTCCTCCGCGATACAATTATGAAGACCCCTTTGACGAGGTATCGTTGCCGCAACTCTTTGAGTTAAAGGTCAATATTGGTGAAGAGTCTGATTGGTTTTCACAAAACGTAATAGGAATTGAGGAAGATTTCTGGGAAGATGAAGGAGACAATGGAGAGAAAGCTAGAGTAGATGAATTTTGTGCCTTTCGAGAGAAAGGGTGTTCAGTAGTTGAGATTCGAGAAGTGGGTGACTAGTTTAAAGGATTATGGGAGCCCGAAGAGCAGATAGAGCATCTGACAAGAAGCGGGAGACATTTTAAGCCTGCACAACTAGAGAAGGGGTAACCAAGTAGGGGCATGGAAGAGCCAGGGAAGCAAACAAAGAAGTAGACCAATGAAGAAGAGGATGTAGTCTTAAAGCAACTTAAGAAGACGCAAGCCAATGTGAGCATTTAGGGGTTACTTGTGGCATCCCATAAGCACCGACAGGCCATCTTGAAGGGCTTTGAACAGTGTGAACATTTCGATTGACGTATCTCCCGATCAGTTGGATGGAATGCTTATGCCCGAGAAGTAGACCAATGTTATCACTTTCAGTAACAAGGACTTTCTCACCGAGAGACTATCTCATAACAAATCGTTACACTTAACCGTCTAGTGTTTGGTAAAATGGGTATCGGTCATCTTGGTTAATAATATATTAGCTCTCAGTGTATGCCCACTACGAACTGCTTACTGTTTGGGACTAAAGATGCAAGACTTCAAACTGAGCGTGCAAGGAGTACATGCATACGACAACACAAGAAGAGACGTGTTGAGATTGGTAATCTTCGCTGTGATAGTAGGGACATTGGAAAGTGAGGTGGAATTCAATGTTCTCGATGTGCCAGCCTCATTTAATCTTCTATTTGGAAGACCGTGGCTACATAACTCGACGGTTAGAGTAGTTCTGTCGACGCTACACCAAAAGGTGAAGCTAATCAAGGAAGGAATGACAGTCACTATTCTGGGTGAATCTGGCTTCTCGAACCTGATCAATGTCACTACCTCGCTACTCGAGAGTCAGCATGGGGAAAAATGCCTTCAAACTGAGTTTGATTTTGATGAGACTAAAGCCATCCATGTTCTGATGAGCAAGGAGGAAAACTATGTGAACCCGAGGATTGTAGCAATGATGAAGGCAATGTCTTATTTTTTAGGGATGGAACTAGGCAAGCACTTACAAGATATTTTAGAACCAATCCATGTGTATCAAAATCGCCATGGGCATGGACTAGGGTACGGGTCATAGATGGAAAAAGTAAAGATAGGGAAATATAGGCCGACACGAAATGATTGCTTTGTCAAGAAAGGGGATGATTTTCCCTATTGTGGATTTCTCGAACTGTGGATAGAGAAGAAGACTAAACAAAAGCTGCCAGGGCTAGAGATCTTTTTCGGCCATCAATTGTCCGATGATGAGGGAGAAGCAGAAATATAACAGATAGTGTTCACCGAGAAAGTATCGACAGACTGGCTGGTTCATTGCAAGGAAGAAGATCTAAGATCTTTCTTCGATGAAGAGATTGTTAGAGGCAAACTACCAAGATCATTGATTTGAATACGATTTTTTGATAAAAAATTACAAGACAGGCAATCGCCAAAACAGGCTCCAGATTAAAAAATTTGATGTCGAACGATCAAAATAAAATCCGTAATCCCAAAGTTAGATTCGTGATTATACCTTTTGAGATCTAGTAGATTGATTTTGGTTATTACAATAACCACGAATATGAATCCTTTGAGTTGAAGCCCCTATCAAGCCTTCTATTGTATTCCTGATGCGAGCCACGAACGTAGAGTGGACTATAATCCTTCGTGAACTTAAATCTGCTAAACTAATCACAATAAGGAATACGTGGAAACCCTATCTTGAAAGACGACTTATGATTTATGTTTAGCATAATCGCATATATATAAGGCTATAGCAGGAACTTGTGCAGTAAATATGATTTTGGCTTCTAATGTAATTATTAAAACCAGCCTGCCCTTGAGGCAATTTCATAAAAATATAAATTACAATTCATACCACTAAAGAATCATAATTGCACTCCCAGCCATATTCTCAAAACCGATTATTCGAGCTCTTGTTATTAAATACTTAACTTATCTTCCCACGTTAAGATTCCTTATAGCCGCTAATTAAATTTAATTACTGACAATTTAATTTAATCGGCTTCTTAAAATTTCTTAAAATCTTCCTCTTAACTTATTTACCGGCCGAATAATTAAATCCACCTGGAGGATTTGGTCCGATCAAAACTTATAACATTTCTTAAGGAGGTATTATTAATCCCGAACAATCGGGACGTAGATTTAGTTAATAATTAATATTCACCATATAATTAATATCGGTATTCAACTCACCGAAACAATTGATACATAAAAGATCACACTCTCTAATGAATCAAAACAACGAATATTAAATATACGCAAATGATAATTATTTTAGGATTAAGAGTATAAGCACTACTCATAATAACTTTAAAGTGTGAATTAATTTATATAATTAGTACAAAATTAATTATCCAAAAAATTCAACACATTTTTTGGCTTCCTAAATTCTCAAATTTTCGTTATTTAAAAAAATTAAATAAAAATCAAGAATTTTATTTTATTTTCCCATTACACATATTTTGATAAAAAATTTATTAAAATTAAACCACTTTTAATTAATTCAAAAAATTTAAACTTAATCTTCACGTTTTTTCAAGATTTTCGATTTTAAAAAAATCATCTTAAACGTGTTTTTATGTAACAAAATAAAATTCTCAAAACAAATTTTAAAAAATTAATTTACTTAAAAAATTTTGTTTTATTTTTCCGTTGCAAAAAAAATTAATTTCGAATTAACAAAATTAATTAAAACTGAACAGAATAAATAAACCAAAATAAAAGAATCCACGTATTTAAATAAATAAATAAATGCACTAAATTCTGTTTTTATGGTCGATCTATAACTCTTTAGCCGAAGAGTTTCTGTTCATCCAAAAAACCTGCAAGCAATCCTGTCAGAATTAAAATTTGAGTCTTCTAATTCTGTCAGAACTTTGCAGCCAATCAGAAGCCTTGCACAACTCAGCTACTGCAAATCACAGTCCCAGTAAAATACTATTGCCGCCGCGCACACCGCGCCCCAGCGTGCAGCGCGCTGCCCTAGTTGTGTGGTTGGATGCTTGCATCGCCGCTGGTTCATGGATGGACCGAATTGTTTGATAATGTTTGCTGCGCCGGTAGTTCATGAACAATTGCTTGATAAAATTTCTAAAGCATTCAACTTTCATATATAGGATTACAAGTCATGTGTATTCCACTAACTAGGGCATTCAACTTTCATGAAAAAACATGCACCGCTGGATTCATCATTTTGGTGTCGCAGCTTACATTCTTCAACTTTTTTTCATCTTGTTCTTTGTTCTTTCGATTACATAAAATTATACAAGAATTAGAAATCAAAAAATAATTATTTTTACATTGATCCTATGCCTCCGAAGAGTTCACAATCAATCTACCACGATCAACTTTAATGGTTAAAAAAATTATTTAATAATTATTAAACCATGCAATTAAACATACAAAATAATGACCATTAAAAATTGAGATTACATTGCTTGCAAAATCAAGTTAGCACAATCTAAATTTACCAGAATCCATGGTTAAATCATACATATCAAAGATGGATCTGATACCAATTGTTGGGGTAAACTGCCAAGATCGTAATATTATGTTTATGATTTTAGTCAAGAAAATAACTGGACATGCAAACGCCGAAACAAGCTCTAGATTAAAATTTTTAATATTGAATAATCAAAATAAAATTCGGTAATACTTCCAAAGTTAGTTTTAGAATTATACCTTTCGAAATCTAGATGGATAATTTCGGTTGCTGTAACAATTTTCAGTCAACAATTCGTCGCGATTTTTGATTTCTAGTCAAATCTCTGACACTAGCCTTCTGCTGTATTTTCAAAATGCAAAACATGAACAAAGTATAGGCTTTCATCTATTGTGTTCTTCAAAAACCTATCTAGTCGCCTGTTCTTTGAATTGATAAGACGTGAAAACCCTAAAACGTTATATGGAATATCTGGCGGCTAAGTTTTATAACAGCATATAAATAGGCTACAACAGAGACCTGTAGAGTAAATAAGACATGGGCTTCCAATGTAATTATGAAATCCTACCTCAATCTAGAAGCAATTTGATAAAAACATAAATTATAGTTCATTCCACTAAAGAATTATAATTACATTCCCAACCTTATTCTTAAAACCGTAGTATTCGAGCTTCTATTATTAAATATTTATTTATTCTTTCCACTTTAAGATTATAGATACCCACTGATTAAATTGAGTTACTAACAATTATATTTAATTAGCTTTGTTAGTATAGTTAGCTATTTCCAGTCTTCGACAAAACCACCGGAATCTGTACACCTGTTTTGTTTTATGTATGGTCGAGGGGTTTGCCTAGTGTGTCCACTCTCCTCATCGTCGGTCTTAGCACCGGTGTGGATTTGCTAGACTTCCTTCAGCAACCCCAACAAGGTATATGGCCTCACTTATGCACAATCATTGCACGTTTAGTTTGTTTTCTGTATAAAAAGCATTTTATGTTGCATGCATAGTTTCCAGGGTTGCTTGGGCCTTAAGCCTCACTGGTGCTTGCAGAGCACTCACAGAGCACTCATAGAGTGCTTGAGCGCCCCTCAGCACTCGCTCAGCGCTCATTAAGTGCTTGAGCGCCTCTCTTCCAGAAAATAGTGCTCGCTCAATGCTCGCTTGGCGCTTGAGCGCTTCTCTGACCTCCTTTCCAGTATTGAGCGCTCGCTAGGTGCTTGAGCACCCCTGGTGCCCCTTTATTTTTCTAGAGGGCAGCGCTCACATGACCCTCGCAATGCGCTCAAGCGCTTCATGAGAGCACTTAACCCTCGTAGAGCGCTCGCTAGGCACTTAAGTGCCCAGAATCATTTCATTAACCAATCCTCTTTGAGCCCTATTTGGTATATAAGCTTAACAGTTTCATCCATTAGGTTTAAGGAGTGTCTTCTAAGCATTCAAGGAGGCTACTTTCTCTCTCTAAGTGCATAACATTTACTCATGCATTTTCACTCTATTTTGTAGCAACCTAAGTGTATTTAAGTGTATTTAAGAGTGTTTCACACACCTTAGGTTGTGTATTTACCATAAAACCATATTTTTTATATATGCTCATCTTCACATCATTCACACACTTAGCCAAGTTAACTCGGAGCCGTCATCAAATAGAGATCGGGTCGTTGAGCCCATGGTTGTTATGGAATCGATTAGGTGCTCGGGAAGCTAAGTCAAGAAGCAGAGTTAGGTCTACAATGTGGTAATGGTTGTAGTCCCTTTCTCATTGTGTTTCTTGTACCCTTATTGATTCATGGCGGATTAATGTGTGTTGGTGATATGGTTTTTATCCCGGGGGTATACCCTAGGGTTTTCACGTTAAACCTCTTGTGTTTTGGTGGATTTATTTTTGGTTTATATTTTTGTCATTAAAAGAATCAAAAACTTTTGTTAAAAAGAAAAAATTAATTTTTTTTATTGGCATATTCACCCACCTCTAGGCTCAATCCTTCGGCTTGTAGCTTTTTCATTTAGTATCATTGCAAGGTTGTCTCGTAGTTGGCTTAACTGCCGGAGTTAGATCCTTTAGTAGCCATTACCTCAGAGTTAGGTAGAAAGGGTACCTCCACCACTAGGCCTCCCTATTTTGATGGCAACAACTATCATTAGATGGCGAGGATGAAGGCTTTCTTAAATTCTATGGGAATTAGAATTTGGAGAATCGTTCTCTACGGATACGAAGCCCCCACTATTGAAGATCCCACTACTAAAATTGTTAGGTTAAAAACCGACACCAAGTGGACCCAAGTTGACAATAAGTGTTCTGACTTTAACTACCAAGGTTTACGTGTTATTCACAATGCCCTTAGTCCCATTGTGACACTGCAAAAGAGGCATGAGATATCTTGCAAATCACGCATGTGGGCACTCAAACTATGAAGACCTCTTGTAGACACCCTAATTTGACCCCGCCTAATCTTAGGCGAATCCGATGATGAAAACAAGTGAAATAGTGCCTCAGTTTGATCCTCGAAAAGTGATCCAAGCTCGGTATTTGAACCCGAAACCTTCAAACCAATGAAATTTTAATGAACCATCGAAACTTGCTGC